>PVIA01009739.1:0-58022 GCA_004024845.1 Tonatia bakeri | reverse complement strand
GAAATGTTCCCTCTATTCCCACTTTGCTGAGTGTTTTTATCATAAATGGATGCTGTACCTTATCAAATGCTTTTTCTGCATCTATTAAAATGATCATGTGATTAATGTTTTGTTTATGTGATGACTTACATTAACTGATTTGTGAATATTGAACCATCCTTGCATGGCTGGGATGAAACCCACTTGATCGTGGTGGATGATCTTTTTAATGTATTGTTGGATGCAGTTTGCCAGTATTTTGTTGAGAATTTTAGTGTCAATGTTCATCAGAGATATTGGCCTGAAGTTTTCTTTCTTCGTTGTGTCTTTATCTAGTTTTGGAATTAGGATGATGTTTATTTTCTTTATATAAACACTCTCTTTCTGCACCTGTCCATTGGACCTCTTCAAAGTCAAGGCAGTTACATTACAGAGTGTGGCTAGTGAGACCTTGGCTGGTGGGGTGGGGATGGGATTCTTGAACTCTACTGTTTCCTGGAACTGCTCTGATCTCTGTGGCAGAGGGGCTGGCTGGGAGAATTCCAAGGTCAATGAGCTCTATCAGAGGCCTGTTCAATTGACGTCTGCTGCTAAACCCCAGTGGTGTGGTATCTCTTGTGCACCAGATTTTTGTGTTAACTTAGCGCTCACCTGGTTCTTGCTGTATTGTGGGGACCCAGGGAGACTGTCTGGGACTCCCTATTATGATTGCTCCTGTGAAACTTCCCAGGCTGACTCTCAGGGGCTTTGGGGAGCTCCAGGTGCCCTCCATGGGACCAGAGACAGCTTTGGGGAGTTAACAGAGAACTTTCCTCTCTCTAATCATTAATCATCATCTAATTTTGTTTGAGACAGGGACCCCTCAGTGGGTATTTTCATCCCAATGTTGGAAGCCACAAGCTGAGCAGAATGCCATTTCTTTCTGGAAATGTCCTCAATCTCTCCCTGAGAGATCTCTTCCACCACCCTTCAGGTTGAAAGGGGAAAACTTGGGCTTTCCTCCACATCTTCTCTTCCTTCTACCCTTGGGCAGCAAGCCTCATGGTGAGCCATCAACTGTGTAAGGGGTTGCCTCCCTCTGTGCATCCTTGCTCAACGTGTGTGTGGTCCATTGGCCTGCAGCACCGGTCATCTGGGAGCTGGTTAGAAATGCAGACTCCCAGGTCCCACTTAGAATCTGTGTTTTTAGCAAGACCTATGTGCACACTAAAATTTGAGAGGCACAGATGTAGAAGAAACTGTGTGATATCTAGCTTACCTAGGCCTAGACCTTGACAAGTTAATGGAACTTAAAGAGATTTAGGAAATCCACCCCCCTTTTATTTTCTCTTCAAAAAGCTTGCTTTTATAGACCATTAAGTTGCTACAAAATTCTATTTTGGAATTCTGAAGCTGAATATTAGCTGGGTTTTTTTCACTCTCGCTATGACCATCATTAACCTTCTCACGGGAAATAGGTGTTTCTGATAGACTCATGGGACTTCCAGTATGAGGAAATGCAGAAGAGAAAGCTACCTAACCATATTAAAATGTTATCCCACAGAGCAGCGGTGTCAAACTCATTTTCACCGGGGCCCACATCAGCCTCACAGTTGCCTTCAAAGGGCTGAAATAATTTTAGGACTGTATAATGTAACTACTCCTCAACTGTTAAGGAGTTAAAGTTACATTCGGCCCTTTGAAGGCAACTGTGAGGCTGATGTGGGCCCTGGTGAAAATGAGTTTGACAGCCCTGCCATATAGATTTTGAAGAAAAGAGAAGAACATAATTATAGGTAAATAAAATGGTTAAGTTGGTGACAATATAATTTGTTATACTTAAGTTTTCTTTTATAACTTTACTCTGGTACCATGCAGTTTGTAAGTCGAAAGCAAATTTAATCCATCTGTGTCACTGTGTTCACGCTTATGTGTTTTGCTACAATGCTCTGAAGAGGTGGGCCTCACAACTAGTCAGTGTGTGAAATGCTGTGAACTAATGTTCTGCTTGGTGACTTACACTGCACATTGTCATTATAAAGTCCTGCTGCAAAAAATAATCCTCTAAAATAAGCTAATGAGAGTTTCTAATCCTCGTTAGTTCATGGAAATCTGTTTCGTGTCATACCCTTTAGCATAACATAAGACTTGTGTTTCCTGGAAATATTTTAGAATATTCTAATTAAAATAAACCCCTTGTATTAAGTATGTAATAATTATCAAGACTAATGGGTAGTGGTATGCCCGAGCTCTACCTGGTAGCACACAGCTGGTTCAAACCGACCCAGGTTCTTTTCATTCACTGGCAAAGTCAAGTCCCCTTGATGCTCCAGGACTCTCTAGGCAATGCCTCCTCCTCCCCTCCACCTTGGACCTGGCTGCTCTGCCCTCAATGTCTGTTTTTGTATCTAGTTCTTGTTTTCTGCCTATCTAACCAACCAGTTCAGCTGATACCATGGATTGTTTGTTTGTCTCTACTAATTTCACCCCAGGTGCAACTTCTTAGATCTTTGAAATTGAGAACAAACAGATGACAAAGAAGCTGACTTTTCCCACTTCTAATCCAGCTCAGGCTCCCAGCTGAACTTTCTGAGACTCCTGGTGACAAGAAATGTCGGACAAGGGCTGAAGCAAATCTCCTCCAACGAGTCTGCACTGGTGGCCTGACAACAGCTGCAAGAGGCAAAGATGTGGCTTCGCCAACCCAAAAGGAGGACACATATTCTGCAGAAGGGTTCTGTGTCATTTCCTGGCATAGACTTGCACAAGTTGTCAAATTCTGTGTGAGGCTAGTCTTACAATTTTATATTCTTCCTGGTAACATTGCACAGATAAAGCACATGCATATTTAGAGAGGATAGCATCTCAGACATTCCTTCCTCTTTTTCTTTTTCTCACAGCAAAAGAGTCTCATGTGCATTGTATTTGAAAATCAAGCCTCATTCTATAGTGGTGCATATGATCAATTGTGTATAAATTAGCATGAAGTATATTCCATGGAACTAATTTTGGAAGCTATGAATCAGAACAGAGTCCTGTAGTCAAAAACAGTTGAGAACTGCTGGGTCGCCAGTAGAAATATTGGTGGGGTCTGGGTGGGATGGAAGGCAATAGAATTACACACCCATATTCAGGCCATATGACCTCACACTGGGTGGGATGTACTTCCCTGCCCCTTCACTAGGGTTTGGCCATGGGTCTTGCTTTGGCCAGTGGATATTCACAGGTTTGAAATGAGCAGAAGCTGGAAATATGCTTGTGCAATAGTTTCTCCTGAGTGGCTACTGCCCCTTTAGTCTGGGTGCCAGAGTGAATACCCCAGAGGCTGACCTGAATCCAACCCATTGCCCAAAGTGTCGTGAGCAAGGGAATATCCCCTAGTTGCTTACACATGTTTGTGACTTTCCACAATGCCAGGTTTATTAGAGGAGACCTCCCCAATAAGCCAATACGGTCAGATGCAGGTTACACACACACAGAGGGAGCTTACATGATAGAAGTGAGCAGAGAGAATGTCCGATGCAAAGTCCTGGTCACTGGTGGTGTCCAAAGATGGAGTGGCAGGCGTTGGTCTCAAGCCAGGCAGCTACAGTGGTGGCATGTGTCCTGTGGAGTAGAAGTCCAGCATGGCTCTGAGGCATGACCTATGATACAGCCGAAGTTGAACCCTGGGTGTTCAGAGTTGAGTTCCCAATAGCCCTTAAGGGTGGCGGTACCACGCATATCGGTGTCCAGATGGAGTCCTCATCCAAGTGTCCAGACTTGTGGTTTTGAGTGTTCTGGGCCCCTCCTAAGGGCATTCCCATTATACCCCATTGCCTCGGTCTTGACATAGCACTTGGCATAAATGTCATGGCTGACAGTGACTCCATATTGGACTGTCAAGGGTATCCAAAATGTCCACTCTGCTTTTTTTTTCCCTCTCTTTTTTTCCATCCCCCCCAATACTCCCTACCACCCCATCCATCCCCACTTCCCACCCTTGATCCTACCCTCCTTTGGATTTGACACTCTGCTCTTGCTTTATACACCAAAGGCCAGCCCAGCCAACCCTCAGCTTGAAGCAGAGGTGCCCAACTGAGCCCAGTTTAGCTCAGCCAAATCATTAAACCTGCAGACTTGTGAGTATTAGATTAAGTGCTTGTTGTAAACCATGGGATTTGGGGGGTTGTTTGTTATACAGTACTACTGTGGCAGTAGCTACCTAATATATTGGGTTAAGCAAAGTTAAATAGATTTCTCTATTGCATTGTTCTTAGAGACTTTAATCTTCTATGTGCATAGGAAATCTTTAATATGGCCCCAGAATGAGTGGCATGTCCCACAGAACCTTTATTTTTCAGAACAATTTATGCTACTAAAGATAGGTAGAGATATAACCATAGTTGGCCTCTAGGAAAAGTATGATTAACGCCCTCCTTATCCCCCTAAATACAACACACACACAGAAGTCCACCTCAGTAAGACCCATCGCTAATATGATGAGTTACAGCCACATGGTTATTGGGTCATGGTGTTAGGAAGAATAGGTTTGGATGTGCAGAGGGAAGAGCTGACATTTTTAAGATTGCTCCATGTCTCATCTTCATGCATATCACTGTTAACACATCGACAGCAAGTCTTCATTCTTTGGGAGATGGGTATAAAAGACGATACGAAGTAGGGGAAGAAACAGAATTTGTCTGAGGTATGGAAGATACCCAGCTGTGAGGAATGGAATATGAGGTGTGACAATAAAGTCATCTAACTAGTTACCACACTCACTAGTTCATCCACGTATGTTTCCTTCCTAAGTTTTTCTAGGGCATCCTTTTCTCCTCTCAGGGCTGATTGGAGCTGCCACCTCATAGGGAGGCTCTCTCTGCCTTGAAAAAGCCTAGGATGAGTGGCTTTGGGATACTCTGCTAGCAGTCTCAGGGAGAACTGCCCCACTTTCCTCCTGGGTGCCCATGTCCTCTGGTTTTTCTCTCCTTTCCTGCCTTTGCCATCTGAGTGATGAAACCCAGATGCTAAGATAAAGAGACCAAGGAAGCCATTTGTACCTAGCTGTTGGTATGGGGGTTGGAAAGCCATTTCCTGTTTTCCCAGAGCCAGATAGAAACTGTCTTAGTCTTTGCAGGTCATTCAGTTTGTACCCCAACTACTCATTCTGGTCATCGCAATGTGAAAGCAGCCATAGCCAATACGCGAATGAATGGATGTGTCTGGGTTCCAATAAGGTCTTACTTACAAAAATTGGTGGTGAAATGAATTTGGCCCATGGGCCATAGTTTGCTGACCTCTGCTTTGGGAAATGATTTCTTATTTCTAACATGCCACTGTGCTTTAAGCCAACCAAAACACATTGTAAAGAAAATGCCTTTCTCTGAGATTTCTCCCCTGCACATCTTGCTCATGACCTTGTGGTACAAAGTGTTGGATTTGCAGATCCTAGGCTTATGTTATCTTTCTTTGTCTTTTTCACAGACAGGACAAAAAAAAACACCAAAACAACCTCGTGATGCTCTTATGAGTTAAGCTGTACCCACAATAACTTTCCCCCTGTTTTGTAGGTGTTTGACATTTACCTCTGAATTTCCTACAAAAGATATCTTAGAAAAAATTCAATAGCAAAATAAATTGCAGAAAATTAAACATTAAAACTTGTTTATTTGCAAAAAGCTAAATCAAACTCGCAAGATCACCTCCACGAGACAAGAAGACACTGGTGTCTTGCTTGCGCATCAGAATGGCAGTCAGTATATTCAGCATGTGGTATGTCTGTGGGGATAACTACAACCTCAACTCCATGCTAATGAGACCCACACCATCTGCACAATAACCTTCCTGCATTTCCATGTGTTTGAAACTTTAATGACGTTACCTCAAACATGGCCCAGATTTCTTCCCTTTTGTCAATTTCCTAAGTTTTTTTGCCACCACTAATTCTTCTAGGATAACTGCAGGCAGTGTGTATAAAAAGGCTGAAATAAGAGTTACACAAGAAGCCATTCCCGCTGTTCATGAGCCACTTAATAGCTGGCTCTGCCAGGGCACCCATCGGATAACCACAAAACTTTTCTAAAGAAACAGAGCCAAAATCAAGGGGGGAGATATGAGTGTTGCCAGCAGGAGGCTGCATTTTTCTGTCTTTGAGCACCAATGGATTCATTTTCAGGCTTGGAAAGGCAAATAGGTCTTGGGTACCTTCGTCCCTTATCCCACAGCGAGTGGTTTCTCCAGATGCTATGGGAGTATGAACACGCAAGCAGTGAATTCTGGCTGCTAATTTATAAATCTCTCTCCTAAATTCTATCCTGTTGGCTCTCCTGAACTCTATGAAATCTAATTAGACAGTTTTCCCTCTGATTTTATCCCCAGGCCTTATGTGCTTTTGTATCTTCTCATTTTGATGCCTAATGAGCAGAATTGGACTCATGCTTATTAGCTGGTCTTCTTGAGGTCTACAAAACCACTTTCACAGTGATAAATCACAGGTAATGGGTTCCAATTAGGAGGATGTATAACTTTCTTCTAAAAGAACCCAAAGCAGTAGCCTGGGTTACATTGGCTCTGGATTAGGTTTTGCTTTCAATACCTCAGACAGGGAGGTTTTCTGATAAAACCAAACAAACAGAAAAACCAAGATGTCTGTCCAGCATGTTAAAGGTGTTGCAAATGATCCAAACAAACTAGATTATTATCATTGCTTTTTCTATTGCATTTTTATGAAAGTAGTACCTTGTATGACCTAAAGAGCCTATGAGAAGGGATGCATTTAAAGGACAGTCTATGAATATTTAACACTGCATCTGATGAAGTCACAAGGCCAGATTTGTTTGCCTCTGTTTTGGCATCCAGTGTCTGTCCATTTCACTTTTACTGCCAACTCTTCGGGTCATCCATCTTTTTCCTTTGCTTAGTAAAATTCCACTTTTTGTCTCGAGAGTTATTCCTGTTGTCTAAGCCAGTCAAATTATTGCATGCCATTTGGCTACCAAGATGAGTTTTAATTGGGTCGTAGGCTCTTTAACAAGCTAATAAAATATCTTTAGACTTGCTGAGACATATGGAATAGAGGCAGGTATTCTTTTCACTGGATATGAGTAGAAGACAATGTCGCTCTTTGTGCTGCTGCTGCCTGTTGCACTCATGCAAATGCTAAATGTGGGTTCAAGATCTAGAAGGCAGAGCCAAGAAATAAAGAGGAGAAAAGGTTTCTGGGAACATCACTGGAACCCTGATCAAACCACACCTGATTTCCTTCTGGGTTTTTCAATTATATAAGATAACAAATTCCCTTCTTGTTTAAGCCACTTTGGGTTATATTTTCTGTTACTTGTAAGTCAATAAAGCCTAAATGTTCAGATCTAGATGACCATTGATCATGCTGAAAGGAACCTGAGGGATGATCCCTCCAATACCTATTTTTAGAATGCATAAACCGGGAGGAGGGGACACTAACTTGGCAGCAAATCTGGTGGGGGTGGATGTATGTCTAGCATCTGGGGCTCTTTCCTTTCTTGCCTTTAAATTAAAAACTGTATCCATCATTAGGCTATGAGACACATTCAAGAAAGTTGCTTAATCTTTTTAATTTATTCTCATTCCAATATGCCAGTTCTGATGTCAGGTCTTACTTTTATCTTCTAAATAAAATCACAACTGGCTTGACAACTAAAACAAGCAAACAAACAGCTACAAATCAGAGTTATTGTAACAGGTCCTTGGCTTGTCAATCTGCATTGAAACTATAACATCTTCTACATGGCTATGTGACAGGGCTGTGATACTGTGGCTTTTGTTGCCTTGAAAGTGGGCACTGGCCCTACCCATTGGCATCAGATAACTTGACTTTGACCCCAGTTCCCACAGTGACCTCTAGTCCACCCAAACTCTGGGATTGAGGGACTGAGCTCATCCCATATCTCCTAGAGTCGACCTCGGTTCAGGCAGGCACCTTCTCTGCTTTGGGCCTAGCCTCTGGTTCTCCCCAGGGTCAATGCCAAGACTTAGCTTCAGTCACACTCCCCTTCTGCCTCTCATTGAACTCTCTTCCCAGGACTCTTTACATATTTGGAACTCTGGTTCTCCTTATCGACCTCTTCTTGCTCCTTCTGCTTCCTTAAAGGACACCGGTGGGGTTTTCCCACTCAGATGGCCCCTGGGACCCCTCTGACTATGCTCCCAGGAAACACTAGAATCTTCCTTCTCACAAATGGAACAGTTATCCTATTTTCTGCTCTCTGAAGACTTCTGCTAGTGCTGATGTTCTGAGGGCCTAACTGAATTTGCAAACTTAAGAAAAAGTAAATATGAACCAATATTTAAAAACCTGTAGATTTTATGTCATAGGTATCCAGTGTTAAATTACTCTTAAAGAATTAGATGATCTTTGACCCTGGCCAGGTAGCTAGCTCAGTTGGTGAGAGCATTGTCCCAATGAGCCCACATGGTGGGTTCGATCCCTGGGCAGGGCACAAGCAAGAAACAACCAACGAATGCATAGTGAAGTGGTACAACAAATTGATGTTCTCTCGCTCTCTAGAAATCAAGCTATCAATACTTTTTTTTTTTTTTTGAAAATTAGAGGATGTGGCAACAGTGTTTCCCGATTCTCCTACTTCACAACTGGTGGATATGAGTTTCAGAAGTGCCTTTTGGAAAGGGTTTGCCAGAGACCCTAGCATTCCTTCTTATTGTGCCCAGCTCTGTCATGCCTTTACTTCTTCTGCTGCCTACTGTACCTATCTGAGTTTGTAACGTCTTCCCAAGGTCAACTATTCTAACCCTGACTCATCTCAGTTATGTGTTATGAATGTCTCATGTCATCAAGGTAGATACACTTTTGGAGTTCTGTGTGCAGTTCAGATTACACATGTACATATGTGTGTGTGTGTCTATGTGTGTATTAGAATCATTCTTAGTCTGCTATGTCCTATACATATGTAACAGTTTGCTTTGGATTGTAACTCCCTTAGCACAATAGTGCTTGGAAATGTCTCTTGAATCTATGTTGTAAAGAAGCTACTATGTACAAGTAAGGCACAGCGCAGAGTTTCTCAGTGAATGATTCATAAACCACAAATTTTAGAATACTTGGGGTGCTTGTTAATGCTTATTAAGTACATAGATTCCTAGGCCCCACCCCAGATCTACTGTAACACACTATCTAGCTGTGAGGCCCTGGAATGTGCATTTTACAAGGCACAGTTTGAGACGCACTTGTGAGCGGCTGTCCTGAGTGGGCAATGGTGAGAGCACCATGCTGACAGTGGCGGCCTGAGCAGAGCAATGACAGTGTGCTCCAGAGGGAATAGCACCTAGAAATTCTGTTGGCCAGCCATGGGTGCTGCAGCCCACACAGCATGGCAGGGTCCAGCTGGGAAGTAGGGAAGCCCACCAGCGTGGACCAGGGTTAAAAGAGAGTGGGGCTGGAAGGAGAAGGATGAGGCTTGTCTCAGGTTAGGTTCTGTGGGAGGCGGACTCTAAGTCCGAGAGTCGAAAGCAGAAAGTTTACTGGGCTGTATTCTCAGGATCGCCCCCATGAGGGAGTGAAGGGAACAAGAGGGAGAAGTTGAGCCACAGTCACTGAAAGGCCTCCATCAATTCCTGTAGGGGATGCTGGGGCTGGAGGGCCTTCCAGGGTTGTCCCGGCCTGAGGCAAGTAGACTGGGCCTTTGTATTTCCCATCACCAGCCACTGGATGTGGCGGCTGCTGAGAAGACAGACTGTATCTTGGGTGAGTTGGCTTTCTTCAGTTGAGAGCAGTTCCCATAGAGGGACTCAGCTGAGAGTGTTCAGCCTCCACAATTCCCAGCACCTAGAGCTGTGAGGTACTCATTTATTTTTAATAGGGGATTAAAAAAAATTGATTCTAGAGAGAGAGATGGAGGGGAGAGAGAGAGATGGAGAGGAGAGAGAGACAAACATTGATTTGTTGCTCCACTCAACAATGCACCCACTGGTTGCTCCTTGCATGTGATCTAACTGGGGATTGAACCCACAACCATGGTGTATGGGGACAATGCTTTAACCAAATGAGCCACATCTTTAGTCTAGGACGGGACAATGCAGGCAGCACACAACAGCATTCAGTACAGCAAGGTTTGTCACACTGTGGGCCATGGGCCAAATGCAGCCTGTCACAGGTTTCAGGAAATAAGTGTTGATTGAAACACAGCCATGATCAACCTCTTTCACACAGTCTGTGACTGCTTTCCTGCTGCAATGGCCGAGTTGAGTGGTTGGTCCTAAAGCATCTATTCTCTGGACCTTTAAGAAAAAGATCACCATGACACCTGAGTAGAAGCAGCCCAATCCAAAGTGTCTTCTCCAGGAGAAGTTCTTCCACATAGAGAGCAGGGTGGGAAGAGGGGAAGGTGAGTCAAAGGGGAATATTCCCGCTCAGACAGGAGACCTCATTAAAAATTTGCCCCAACCCATTGTAGGTACAGAGAAGTAACACCCTGAAGATCTCACTGAGCTGGTCCGCCACTGGGCTGAGGGTTTTCTCTTCCTTGACATGATGGGGTCAAAGAAGGAGATGCATGATTATTTTTTACCCGGGCTAAACAATTCACAAGAAGCTTATATGTTTTCTGTTTTTAAGCTCATTTACTACAGGAAAAGAGGATGGTCAACCCAATCTCTCTTGCATTTAAATAGGATTTGGAAATAGAGTGCTTGGGAGAGCCTGCAGCCCTTAGGCCTGTGTCAGAGGGAAGAAGAGCCCTCCAGAGGCATCAGGGCTTGGTCTCGGTCTCTGTGGTGAGAGAGGAACACATCTGAATGTCCAGCCAGCCAGCCAGCCAGGATGTGTACTGAGAACAAATAAGGCCTCTCAAAGCCTCTGCTAAGAGCTGTTCATTTCAACAGAGTATGCGGTGCTTTACCATTCACTTAAAATAGGTAGTTTCTATAACGACGGTCCTAACTTAAATAGATGCATGCTCATCTCTTTGTTATGGAAGAAAACAATGTTTCAAAGAATCTGTTCTGCTTTGCTAATCACTTTCAAGATTGAAAAAGGTGTTCTGACTCATAACTTTATAGGCACTAGCCGCCTAAGTTGCCTGCACCAGCTCTGAATTCCTATTTTTGGTCAGCAGCCAGCCACCTGCAGAGGCCAGAGAATCCCATTTCTCTTGGTGCAGATGTGCAGTTAGATGCATTGGAAGTCCTGGGTCTGGGATGAGATGGTTAACAATGCAAGACACTCAGAGTATAGATGACATCCTGGAGGCTTTCAGCAGGGCAGGTGGGAAGGAAGGTCCAGGATGAAATGCAAGCCTTTGAAGGGTGAGGGCATCATTTCTTAAACTGGGACATCTGCCTTAAGGTCCCTTGGAGAGCTTGGTTTGAAAAATAGACTCCTGGGCCCGAACTCAATCCTCCCAAACCTGATTCCAGGAGAGGGGACTTTTTAAAAACAAGCTCTTTGGGTGATTGTGTTGCACACAAGTTTGGGGAGCAATAACTTAGCTCAGCTTTTGCACCATTGCTGTTTACCATATCTGGGGGAAAGGGGTTTCCATGACCATCTAGAACAAATCTGTGGGGATACAAAATCACAGTGAGGGTGGTAATACCATTACCCGCCCATACCACAGTGAGAGTGGTAATGATACCATTAGGGTTTGATGATTATTATACATATGCTGCAGATCTTTCATTCTTTTTTTTCAAAATTCAGTCAACAAACACCTATACTTGTATTGACTACCTACTGTATGGTAGGCATTGTGCTAGGATTTGGGGGTACCAAGAAGTATAAAGAAAAATCTCTACCTTCAAGGAGTCTGTGGTCTGGCAATTACTTCCATTTCACAGAAGACAGACTGTGGTTGAAGATGTTAAGTAGCTTATGAAGACAAATCACTTCTGGGTGGCAGAACTGGGACTCAGTTCTGAACTCCTGAATCCTAGTCTAGTGTTCTTTGAAGTCTAACTTCTATCTTTTGAGATATAAGAATGCTTTTGCTAAAAACAAAATTAGACTTGGCTTGGAATATGGCTAAGGACGTGAAGAATCACACTCAGCATATCTTTACCACCTTTTTGATGCGGCAGCCATCTCTCCTGAGTCAGAAATACTGCTATCACCGGGAAATAATTCTCCCTATAATCTCACTGCAATCATGTTCAGGCCTTGAGACTTTCTTGAATGAAAGGATTCTTTAAAACAAGGCTCTTTGGAAACTTTCCCAAGTAAGCTCTCCTAAAAGGCGTTTCCAGAGAATAAGGTCAAGTACTGTAGTGATGTTGAATCAGAGGGAAATGGAGATGATGAGGCTATTAAACATGGGACTTAGGAAGCCATTAGTGACCCTGGGGTGAGCAGTTCCTGTGCAGTGGTGTGGACAGAAGCCAGAAAGCAGGAGAGCAAAGGGGAGTTGAGGGAGGAGAGGAGAATAGAGTGGAGCTCAGTTGGATAATCAAGATAAATGGGGGCAGGTAAACAGTAGGAACTGAGGAAGGGAGCAAAACTTGTCCAAAGAAGCAGACAAATTAAGCACAAGAAGTAGTGAGTTAGAGCTGGAGTTGGGGTTACTTCCAGAGATGCAGGGCAACACACAGAAGCTGGTGTTCGTTTCCACTCAGTCAGGTGGGCAGCTGAGTCTTGTTCTGGGGGTGGAGCTCCAAAGACAGCTCAAGTGCAGAGTCTGTCTCTCTGGAGTGGACCCTTGGCTAGTACTTGCACTTCTCCCTCAGAAGCTACCGGCTTTCTGTTTCTCTAGCATCATCTTGCCTAGCACACTCACCACCAGAATGGGCTATGTATGGGATACATCTGTCTTTGGAACTATTGTGGATACAAAAAACCACTCTGATATTTTGTGGTTTAAAACAGTCCTGTGGATTGGATGGGTACAGCTGGGCTCACATGCGTCTGTGGTCAGCTGGGGTCACGTGTGCCTAGGAGGCTCTGCTTCCGAGGTTTGGCTGGATGCTGGCTGAGGCAGTGGGAAGTGGCCAGGCCGTAGGGCTCTCATTACCCAGCAGCCTGGCTCCCATGGTAGCTTGGCAGGGTCTCTAGAAAAAGAGCGCAATGTTTCTTGAGGCAGAGGCTCGAAAATGGCACAATGTCACTTCCACTGTGGTCTCTTGACCAACACAAGTCATAAAGCCAGTTCAGACTTAAAAAATTAGGAAATAGATGTTTGATAGAAGGATTGAAAAACCACATTGCAAACAGGTGTGGATTCAAGGAAGGGAATAATCTACCCGATCGTCCTTCAGGTTTTGTGAGTTGGCAGAGCCCACCATATTGAAATGTAAGTCATGCTTTGTAGTTTGCACAGAAAATCAGCTCTTTTTTCAGAGGGGCAGGGTCTTTCCAGGCACCCACTGAGTGGACTACTGCCAGCACAGTGATTACATCCCTCCTGCTGGTCTTAGGCCTGGAGAGCAGGCTTCTTGGTTCTTATTACCTTTAACACGCTCTACAGTCTGTTGAACTTGAAATACTTTTGGTAACGGCTTGTTACCCAAGGGAACCAGTTCTGGGAGGAATGTTTAACTCCAGCAGACATGAACAATACAAAATGGCAATCAAGCCCCATGACTTCTGAGAAAGTCCAACACAAAAATGTCATCTCAACACATCCCCTGATCTCCGCATCTGGAGATGACCAGCAGGACCACAAATCTGATGTAATTAAGCAGTACATTCCCTAGGTGATGACCTTGGCCAACCTTTATGTGTAGAGAATCTTGCCTTGCTCCTCCACCACCATTGCGCTGTCCAGAGCTGCCTGTAGAACTTCTTTGTAGTTGAACGAAGCTGTACTTAGAGAGCCCCTTCCACAGGATGGTCCCTGAATATCAGATATGCTGCTCCCTTCCACACGGCATGCTGCCACCATTAACATTCCCCATGTGCCTGTTGCGAGAACTGCAAACTAATTACAGCATGCATAATTAAGTGCTTCATCTTTCAAATGCTGAAAAACAACCAAGCATTCCTCCCTTTAAGCTTGATTTTACTATTGGTGATTGGCAATATGATTCCATCTGAAAGGGGAGGGGTGTGCTTGGAAGCATATTTTTCACTTGGAAGGTCAGGACAGGTTTCATTTATTTTTCCTCCAGAGAAGCGTTGACTAGGACCCCTTTCCTCCTATTCTTTGTAAATGATTGGCTCTCATTGGACTGGAGGAGTGTACCCCCTCCTCACTGGCTGAGGTCAAGGTAGTGGCATAAGAAAACTACTCATATTCATGTAGCATTGTAGCAAAGCTTGTTTATACCCATATCTCACTTAGTATTCAGAGTAACAAAGGTGTTTTTATCTCCATTTTATAATTGGGGATCCTGAAGTTCAAGGTGTTTATGGGATACAGAGTCATACTACTCATTAAAGAAAAACTGGGTCTTTGACTAGGGTCGGTATGTTTCTACAATACTGTGTACTTTCTCCCACAACATTATGGATAGGAGCGGGCAAGCTGGGTAAGTTCTGTCTGGGCATGCCTTGCTTGGGGTCCCCCATTTAACTCCCAGAGTCTTCTTGTGTCTGATACAACTCAGTGCTGCTGTTTGTGATACATGGTGGTTGTCAGGTGGAGAGTGGGTGGAGAGTTATGGCAGCACAAAGTGAACAGGTATAAACTCATCCATTAAAGGATGCACACAGAGAGAATACTGTCTGAATGTTGAAATTTGCTTGTGGGGTATAAGATGATTTCCCTTCAATGGCTTGGACAGTAGGGAGTCAGCCTCCACAGATGTGAAGATGCTCAAGAGGATTTATACGTCTGTGGGAGGAAACGCTCTTCAGTTGTTTCTCTACTCACTCTCACAGCACTTCTGACACCAGACGTGTGGGTTTTTCAGTAGGTGTGAGTCCTATACTTCCACTCAGTTCTCACACTGTCTACCTGGAGTGACTCTCAGATTCCACACATTAAAGGCTCAGTCCCACAAGAATGCCCCTCTTCACATGCCAGTCACAAGTCCCAGGTTCTCACCTGTACTTCTGACCAACCAGCCATAAATCAGAGTCCCCAGGACCCCCTACTTGGGTTTGGCAGTGTCCTAGAATATCTCACAGAACTCAGGGAAACCCTTGTGTTTACTGGTTTGTAATACAATAAAAGATCCAAATGAACAGCTGAATGAAGAGATACACAGGGCGAGGCCTGAGGGTCCTGAGTGGTGGAGAAGTTCTCCACAAGAAGTTCTGTGGAGTTGGGGCCTCGGGGCATGTAAACGTGTTCTCTGACCCGGAAGCTCTACAAACCCTACAGCTGAAGGGTTTTCGTGGAGTCTTCATCTTGTAGGCATGGCTGGTTGTTAACTCAATTTCCAGCCCCTTTCCCTTCTCTGGAAAATGGAGGATAGAGCTGAAATTTCTAAGCCTCTATAATCATGGTTTGGTCTGTCTGGTGACCCACCCCCATCCAAGAGTGGCCTCATTAGAATAAAAGACACTCCTGTCACTCAAGACATTTTATAAGGGATTTGGGAGCTCTGTGTCAGACACTCCTATCCCTTAGAAAGTAACACAGGTTTTAGGAGCTCTGTGTCAGGAATTGCGCTCAAAGACCGAATATTAGCAGGAACCAATGTCTATCTATTTATCTATCTATCTATCCATCCATCCATCCAGTTATTTCATAACATATTAACCCTGTGGATACCCACCCTCTGCCCCCTTCCGGCCCAGTTCTCCCATTTTATTTTCTTGTCTCTCTCTTTTTTTTTTTGTCTCCATTGGGTTTTTGTCCCATATTTAAATCCCAAATCAGAAAGAATACTGATGGATGTATGTATATTCATCCATGTATATTATATGAATCAATTGGCATTTCTGTTTTCTTGGCTTGGAAAGTGAGGTCTAGGAGATTTTTGTTGGAGTTTTCAGAAATTGCCAATGATCTCTTTTGTAGACAATGCTGTAGGTACCCTGCCATATCCCACTGGTTTACCATCCACCGAGGGCACCTGCATTTCTTTGCCCGAGGGCTTTCTCTGGCCATAGAGTTCACTTTAGCACCCACTGGGCAAGCTAGGAATGCTGAGGGGTTCATATCCTCTGAGAGCAGTCTTCAACCAGTGACCGGCGGGAGCCAGTAGGTAAATAATGCGGCTCCCTCACCTCTCCAGCAGGGTTACTTTGAGGCAAGTGGCCTCCAGAATCCTCCAGAGAGACCGAGCTGCAGGCGCCTACTCTGATAGCTGACTTAAAAATGCACACTTTCTTTGTTGTCTCCCTTTGCCCTGTCCTGTTCCCTGAGACTCCTATTGATGTTTCCCTCACCTCACACATTACTTGCATTCAGTTCTATTCAGGCAGGTTCAGGGTCTGCTTCTGATCCTGACACCTTTGTAAGTTCTAAGACACATTTGTGCTCAAGTATTCCAGGCACCTCCCTCTGCCAAGTCAACAAGTGTTTGCTGAATGCCAATTCTGTAGAAGAACCTTGTGCACAGAGCAGGGTTTCCTGAGTTCTCTAAACTCGGATCAAAGGAAATTGGGAAAGACTGCATGCTACATACCTTATATAACACTTGCATACTGTTGAGTTCTTTGTATGTTTTGCGTAATAGTCCTTTATCAGCTACGTCTTCTATAAATATTTTCTACCAATCTGTAGCTCGTCTTCCAATTCTCTCGACATTGTCTTTCACAGAACAGATATTTTTCATATTAATGATGTCCAGTTTATCAATTATTTTTTTTTATTGATTGTATCTTTGGTGTTGTATCTAAAATAAGGTATCACCATAGTCACTGTCATCTAGATTTTCTCCTATGTTATCTTCTAAGGGTTTTAATAGTTTTTCATTTTACATTTCAGTCTGTATCTATCTTGAGTTGATTTTTGTGAAGTATGTAAGATTTACGTGTAGATTGTTTTGGTATTTTGCTTGTGTGTGAGTTGTTCTAGCACCATTTGTTGAAGAGACTATCTTTATTGCATTGTGTTGTCTTTGCTCCTTTGTCAAAGATCAGTTGACTATAAATATAGTTGACATAAATGTATATATATAATCAACTATATCAGTTGACTGATAAGCTGATATTTATGACTGTATCAGTTGTCTCTATTCTGTTTCATTGATCTATTCCAGTGCCACGGCATTTCTCCACTTTTGTTCTTCTCTTTCAATATTGTTCTGGTTATGCTGTGCCTTCTTCCTCTCCAAATAAACGTTACAATCAGTTCATCAATGTCTGTAAAATAACTTGCTTGGATTTTGATTGGGATGACAGTGAAACTAGAGACCAAGTTGGGAAGAAGTGACATCTTGACACTATTGAGTCTTTCTGTCCATGAACACGGAACGTCTCCATTTGTTTAGTTTTTCTTTGATTTTGCTCATCAGAGTTTCGTATTTTTTCTTAAACAGATATTGTAGTGTTTTATTAGATTTATTCCTAAGTATTTCATTTTTGGGGTGGTAATGTAAGCAATAGTGTTTTTAATTTCAAATTTTTCTTGTTCATTATTGATATGCAAGAAATCAACTTTTAAAAATATTTGTTTTAAAGTTAATTTTGTACAAATTATATTCTTTATCACAATGCAATTAAATTAGAAATCAATAACAGAAAAAGGTTTGAGAGCTGACAAACATGTGGAAATTAAACAATACTTCCTAATAACCTACAGTCAAAGAAGAAATCATAGGGGAAATTTAAAAATACTTTGAAATAAATAAAAATGAAGACACAACATACCCAAAATTATGGAATGCAGCTAAAGTAGTGCTTGGAGAAAAATTTACATCTATGAAATACCTATGTTAGAAAGGAACAGAAATCTAATATCAATAACTCAACCTTTTAATTTTAACAAGAAAAAAAGAACTGAACCTAAAGCAGTCATAAGAAGGGAAATAATAAAAGTTAAGGCAGAAACTAATGAATGGGGAAGTGAAAAACAATAGAGAAAAATCAACAAAACCAAAAGTTTTTTTAAAAAATCAATAAAACAGGCAAGCCTAGCTAGATTGACCAAGAAAAAAAAAAGGGTAAGACTCAAATGACAAATATCATGAATAAAGAGGAGACATTATTACTATCTTAGTCTGAACTGCTCTACCAAAATGCCATAAACTGGGTGGCTTGTCAATAACGGAGATTTGTTTCTCACAGTTCTGGAGGCTAGGAAGTCTGAGATCAGGGCACAGTGTGGCTGAGTTCCAGTGAGAGCCCTTTTCTGAGGTGCAGACAGCTGCTGCTCCTTGTTTCTGCACACAGCAGAGAGGGAGCAAGCTAGTTCTCTGGCCTCAAACTCCATTCCTAAGGGCTCTATCTACCCTTATCGCCTACTTACCAAAGATCCTCCTTCCAATTACCATCACGCTGGGGACTGGATTTCAGCATATGAATTCTAGATGGACATTCAGTCTTTACCACACACCTTCCAGGAAAAAAAAAGATGTTAAAGGAATACTGTGAACAGTTGTATGCCAATAAATTAGATAACTTAGATAAAATGGACACATTTCTAGAAAGACACAAACTACTGAAACTAAACCAAGAAGTAGAATGTCTGAATAGACCTATAATAAAGAAAGATACTAAATTATTATTTAAAAAAATACCTAAGAAAGTCTTAGGCCCAGATGGCTTTACTAGTGAGTTCTACCAAATGTTTACAGAAGAAATACTCCGGTGTCTCACAAACTCTTCCAAAAATAGAAGCCGGAGAAGACAATTAACACGACCTGCTTCTTTAGCTCCCAGCCCCACAGCTGCTGCCGTCCCTGGTTTACAACTCGTCCCTCATGTCCTGGCTTGCTAACTCGCCACTTCATGTTGGCCTTGAAGTTCCCATGCGTGAATTGTCCCTCTGGGCAATCCTGATGAGAGAAGCCCCAGATCTTAGATCTATTCCTGTCTCACACCTTGGGCCTCAGAGGACCAGACCCTGTCCAGCTGAGATGCTCTCTCTCTTTATTACTTTCCTCGGTTAAGAAATGGTTTAGCCTCTCGGGAGACATGGGGCTAGACTCGACTCCATCAGCCTCTGGCTGTATTTAAGTCAGTCAACAGCCATATAGACTCCTTCAGACCATGTGTCAATTAGTCTGCATCAGCTTCCAAGCAGGATCTGCTCGATTGCACCAGGTGAAGGGATGGGGTGCCAGAGGGGTGTGCAAGCTTCTGGCCAGCTCCAGCCTTTTCCTGGGAAAATGATTCATCTTTGAGAGGTTCTTGACCTCAATAAGCAGGATACTTCCATGGCTATGTCAGGCTTTATGATCTATATCAGAAGCTTCTTGGAATAAATATACTCACAGGAAGGGCTTATAACAGTGTCTAGGATATAAGATAAACCCTGAGCAAATGTTAACCATTATTGGTCATCATTTTCATGGCACTTGACCCTTAATGATGACACAATAAATGGTAATTTACCACTATTGCCGACTCATGCGACCCTGCAGACCCTACAGAGTTGATATGAAATCAAGAGGAAAAAAAATAAACCTGGAGACTCTTGGTAATCTAAAAGGCAGAAAACAAATGCAAGGGGAAAAATTCCTGGTAATAGCTGTGTTTGTGATTTCCAAAGTATGAGGAAGAAATAGTAGACATGCATAAAAGGATTTGACTAATTGATTCCTACAAAAGGCTATGAAGTGCTCATCAGTGTTTAATGATACAATCCCTTTAGCAGGCTGTAACTTGGACCTCCAGTGGAATTAACAATTTTTAATGACATAAGAAAAACTTTGTGTCTGGATAAGCATAGATTTGCCATATGCTAATAGACATTCTAGGATGTACATTTGAGACAATTAACATTAATTATTTCTTACATTTTCTTTCTCATTATCTTGTTAGAATGGAGGGAGAAGACTACTTTGGAACTTGAAAGAGATGTTAAAAGGGTGAGGTTCCCATCATTTTTGGTGCACCCTAATTACTCCAGGGAGAGGTGGCCAGGAGCTAAGAGTATTTTATTTAGATAACCCCAGATCAGTTTGTTACCCCTCGCCTCTGCCCCCACCTGCCTGGTGGGATCTTGTTTTCTTCCAAAGGGCCCTGGAAGCCCCTGGCGCAGGTCTCTCATGCATTCTTGGGGCAGGGGGCGGGGGGTCGCCCACTAAATCTGCCATTAGCCTTTTCCTCTCCCAGTCCTCTGATGGCTGATCTACTGTGGGGATTTCTTCCAGGCTCTGCCCTGCCACTCCCAATGGAGCTGTGCTGTCTCAGCGAAGCCCATCCTAATCCCAAAGCCACTGAGGCCAACCCAGTGTGTCCTGTTACGGAAGAACCTACTGCTGCCAATGTCCCTTTAATGGCCCAAGGGGATCATAAAGAAGAAATGCTGTGTTCACTCATCTGCTTATTTCAGCCCCCTTCCCCATGATTCAGACTTGAGTCTACAAAAATTGGGGGGCAATCTGAGGGCAAAGGATGTGCTCCTCCCACAGTCACCTATGCCCCTCAGGGTCTGTGACCCTCTTTTTGAACCCCACTCCCCTTCCTCCCAGACTCTCCTCCCTGGGTCCTAGTACTCTTCGGATGTGTCCCAAAGCCTAAATTTCAAGTCAGACACAGCTTGGGACCATTCTCAGGCTCCTGCTGCTGCTAATGAAGCCCGATGGGCAATTAATTTGAAAAATCATGCAGATGTTTCCCTTGAAGAAGTAAGCACCTTACAAAGAAGGCAACATAGTTTCTATTTCTGGAAGATTCTTACAATTCCCTAGTGGGGAGGCTCCCAGACTGCCCCTGGGCTGATGTTATACCAGATGCATCCTCGTGTGGGTTCTGGACTCACACCCGGGTTTGAACCCTGTCTCTGGCATTTAATTAGCTGTGTGTCCTGGGCAAGGTGTCTAGCTTCTTTGAAATTTGATTTTTCATCTGTAAAGCAGGTATTAAAAAAAAGCTTCTTTCCCCGGCTGGCGTAGCTCAGTGGATTGAGCGTGGGCTGCGAACCAGGCATCCCAGGTTCGATTCCCAGTCAGGGCACATGCCTAGGTTGCAGGCCATGTTCCCCAGCAACTGCACATTGATGTTTCTCTCTCTCTCCCTCTCCCTTCCCTCTCTAAAAATAAATAAATAAAATATTTAAAAAAAAAGCTTCTTTATGAGCTGGTAAGGAGCATTAATTGGTGTGTATAAGGTGTTTAATAGAGACTGAGATGAATGATAAACATTACAGTACCAACACCAATCTGTACTTATCATGGTCCTTGGGCTCTTTAAATATCTTAAACGAAGGCAAACACCATTCTGGTCTACAGCAACAACGGGTAATTTAAATATTTTGTGGAGTCAAAGGGAAGATAAAACGAGATACCTGAAGCCTAAATTTTTGGTATGAAATTAATATTCATGTAATTTGCATATGAAATTAATATCCATATAAATCTCATATGAAATCAATATCCATATAATTAATATGCATAAATTTCCTAGTACACGGAATGGCAAGGGGACATGACTGGCTGAGGTGGGACAAATTAGCTTAGTTGCTGTGCCTTTACTCTTAGCACTGCCCGATGCAGTAAAAAAGACATACAGGACACCAAGTTAAATCTACATTTCAGATAAACAGCAAATGATCTGTTAATTAAATATTCCCCAAATGTTGCACAAACATCCTGAATTTTATCTGTCAATCCTGACATTCTGTCCGTCTTGCTGAGGTTCTGGTACCACACAGCTTTCTGCTCTGGACATTTTACCAGACACGTTGGTTGTTCCATTTGTTTTCCATGTCAGTGTCAGGAGATCAGCAACAATTTAGCCTGAGTTACCAAGTTCATACATTGCAACAAGGAAAAGCAAAATCTCGTAAAACTAGCGTGTGGTTCGTCATGAGGCTGCTCTGTTTACTCAGTGAGGAGATGCCGGCTGGAGGGCTTCTACCCGGCTCAGATCTCAAGCATCATCATAATCTTTAGTGCTTCAATAGGCAGCTCAGCACATACCTGTCTTTGTGGCTGAAGCCAGACCAGGCAAACACTTGATAAATCGTGGTAGTTATTAATATATGTCCCCATATCACCTGGATGTGCTGATCACCTGGAACCATCTGCTCCACTCCCACTGTGTGAGAAGCCTTGATGGAAATGCCTCTTAAGCACAGCTGGCTTTTGGGGCACAGGATTGATGGCAATTAGTTGACAATATTTATCAGGGAAGCTGCATTACTTTGTAATAATTACAGAACCGTGAGTAAATCAGGCTTCCCCCTGCCCTTTTCATTAATTAGAGCCACAGAGACATGTAAAAATTGCCTCTCTCTTATGCTGTCCCTACAAAGCTCCTTTTTCTGGACAGCTGGGACAGGCTTTGGGGACTGGGCAGTCTCAGTGGTGGCAGTTGCTCCACATCTTTCCAGTAGGAATATGACAGTCAGGTGCTTGCTTAGGGCCTGTAAGTGGCCACCTGCCTTTCTTGCCTTATAACATCTCTCCTGCCTTAATGGGGACGTCGGAATTAATAAAAACTCATTGACTGAAGTTTGCAAACAGTTAATAATAAAACTTTACACTCATAGTGGTTCTCACAAGACTCCTTCATGCATTTTATCCCTTGTGTGACAGCAATTGTGCAACAGCAATTGCTCTAATCCCCATTTAACAGGTGAGCAAGTGTTAGGAGTCCCTTAAGGCAGTTACAGTTCTAGGCTTAGAATCTAGGCCACCTGACCATTAGACAGGACCACCTCCTACCCGATGGCTCTGATTTCTTCTTGTGGTCGCCTTCTGAGAGAGGAAAGTTTATTTCTTCAGCACTTGAAGAACAATTTCATGGTTCCAGAAGAAAGTGTCATTCCTATTTCGCCCAAAATTTCAATTAAGACTCCATGGAAATCAGCGAATATTACACATTGTCCACTTCTCTCCAGCCAGTTATTTAACGATCACCAGTACACCATTGCTGATGCCACAGGACGGTGCTCCCCTCCTGTGTCGGTCTCCATAGCTGTACTTTTCTGAAACAACTGTTTCCCCTACCATACCTGTGCTCCGCAGTCTGGTCATCTAAGCACATGTCTTCTGAACATTTGCAACATGGCTGATCCCAACTGAGATAAGCATATTATGAAAAAGAAAAAAGGACATAAAATCTCACTGGTAACTTTCGAAATATCGAAATGATAGTATTTTCGATATGCTTGGTTAAATAAAATATATTATTCAGATTAAGGTCACACTTGATTTTTTGCTTTTGTCACTGGGGCTATGGGACAATGTGAACGTGCAAATGTGGCTCACGCTGGCATCTAACCCACAGCATTGCTGGGCCATCAGCTGCCCGAGGGCCAGCTGTGTTCCCACGGTGACGAGCACAGGGTCTGCTGTCTGGTAGGCACTCAATAAACACGTGTTGACTGGATATATGACAAAAGGTGGTGGAAGACAATAGCTGTATAGGAAATAACATGTTTTGCCATGTATAATGTGCACTTTTTTGCCCAAATTTTTGAGGTAATGCCTGAAATACCTTGTATCTGTTCTTCTGTTTTGTAATGATTTGTTACATGAAATTTATTGTAACATAATGTGTTAAAAAACAAATGTTGAAATTCCTTTATAATACAAAGAACAAGTATCTAAATATAAATAAATAAATAATTGAATTAAAAAATTAAAACAAGAGATTTTTTTTCCTGAAAGTTTCGGCCAAAAATGTGGGTGCACATTATAAAAAAAATATGGTAATTGAGTGGGACCTTATAATCAGTAGAACTGTATAAGCCTTGGCATGGGAAGGGACTATAGACCTCATATATGTAGACCAAGTTCTCTGCCTGTGATGGAACACAATCTTTAGGTGTCCCAATGGGTGAAGGGTGCCCTACCTCTGTAGGAAAAAGTGACTGGGAACCTAGTGCCTCAGAAGACATCTGCCCTTGGCTGGACCTTCATTTGCTCCCATGATCCCTATTGCATAGCCTTGGACACAGCCCCAGAAAACACCAGCAGCTGCCTCTGGGCTAGTAAGGAGCAACTTCTCTCCCTCTTTCCTGTGAGCGCCATTGTTAGCCTCCTTCTGGGATCCTCCCTCCTTGTCCAGCTACCCTTGGTCTAGTGAGGTATGAGCGTGGTCTTCTAGGCTTTTGAATTAGTTCTTTCCCAAGACACTATGGTCCCTTGGTTGCTCCCTCAGCTTCACACATCCTAGCTCTTGAATAAGGAAAAATAAGCTTTACCCACAGACCAAGCTTTGTGGGTAAAGACTATTGGCTTGAGGTACCACCCAGGGTTTGAGCTGTTGGGACAAGGAGACTGGGACAGGAGCAGCATACCCTCTCCACTGCTGGTTGCTCTTGATCCATAGGAAAGCTTCTCCTTTGTGGGATGGAGTCTGTCTTCCACTTATTAGCCTATCTTCCTCCTCGTCCTCCTGTACCTCTTCATCATTTAATAAGAATAACTAATATTTACAGAAAAATTCCATGAGCCACTGGCCCTGTTAAGTATTTTCTACCATATATCTTATTTAATTCTCATCACTATCCTATAAATCAAGTTGTATTATTAATTTCATTATCATGGTAAAAGGACTAAGGCCAAGAGAAGTGGAATCATCTGCCAGAGGTCATCCATAAAAGATGGCAGAACTGGGATTCGACTCAAACCCAGTCTGATTCCAAAGATGCCACTACTGACCACGTTGCTGTACTGTTTTGCAATCAGTTAATGCTCCATTCTGAACTTTACCGTGTCCTTTTGCCTTCCATTCCAAGTGCCTGTTTCACAAGACAGTCCTTCAAGAGTTTGAAGACAGTATTCTCCTCCTTCCTGGCCTAAATCCTGACCATAATTTTTCTCTTTTTTTCCCAGAGTGGTTACTTCTACTTTCTCCCACTTTTCCTCATCTGGTTCTGGCTCTCTGACCAGTCCTGCTGCTCATGTCTTAGCTGGCTTTGGGCTTGCTACCATTTTAGAATTAGAGGAAGAGTTGGCGTGTGAGAAAATAACAACACGACCATCTTAAAAAGGGATTTTTACGTATACTATAGCTCATGACTTAACTCAAGGTAGAGTTTAACAACAACCTTGAGGGCCAGTCTCATATTTTTAGATAATACCAAACAAGCAGTTAAGTGACTTATTCAAGGTTTTATGTGTATTTAAACCTAGACTTCCTATGCGAAGGTCATCTTTCTGCACTTTAAGTGCACCAGTAAACAAGGCCGGGGTCTTTCTGCATATTGGCACATTAGCCCTGGGGGCTCGTTTTTATGAGTTCCTGCTCCAGGGCTGCTTGGACAGTCTCTGAGACAACTTTGACAGCCAGATTCACTTTTTCAGAAATATGAAAAAGGCATTGCCATTTATTTTTAAAGATATAAGTTTTTTAAAAAATATTTATTTTTAGATAGAGGGGAAAGAAGGGAGAAAGAGAGGGAGAGGAACATCAATCTGTGGTTGTCTCTGGTGTGCCCCCTACTGGGGACCTGGCCTGTAACCCAGGCATGTGTCCTGACTGGGAATCTAACCAGTGACCCTTTGGTTTGCAGGCTGGCACTTAGTCCACTGAGCCACATCAGCCAGGGTGAAAGATATGTTTTTCAAAGAGTAGTTGCATCTTTCCAAAAACAAGTTTAACTTTGGTTGAGAAACTCACCTGGATGGCTGAGCAGAGACAAGAGACTGGAGGAAACCATTACAAACCCTGGAGGGCCAACACGTGCAGCCTTGCAGACTCCTAGTACAGCAGTTCGCAGAGAATCTGGGGGGCAATAGGCCTTCAGTAGCATTTATCTGAGTGGGCAAGCTCACGTAGCCTTACAGAGGTGCAATAGAGCAGATTCTCCATGTAAAGAACAATCAGAGTCTAATAAACTGAGGTCACTGCTCAGTATTTAGGAATGTTGAATACCTAATGGCACACCAAGTTAGAGCTCAGATTTACTTATCTGAGCCAGCCCTGACTTGCGTCCCACTTCATAATCCAGCAAAGTGCCTTAGAAAGGTCCTTTTGGAGGCTTTGTCAACAGTTGCGTGGTAACCAGTTGCGTGGTAACCAGACACAACTGGGGTGGTGGTGGTGGTGGTGGTGAATCTCCAGGCGAGGCAGCTCGTTTCACTGTTACTCTCAATAACCAGGCTGCCCGGTGGCTCCCTGGGAAAGGACTGGGGTGTGCCCAGCAGCTAACAGATTTCAGATGGAAATGAAACAGTTTGATTAAAGGTTCCCATAAAATCACCACTGAGTTGCACTGATAGGTCCATGTGCTAAATGGTCAGCTCTCTCTCTAATAGCGCTCTGTCTTTAGCCCCACTCGGCCACCGTAGTCACAGTGCAGTTAAAACGAGCAGCGCTGCTTCAGCTCAGCTGAGTTTTCACCACCCAAGCTGGCTTGCTGCCTCTTTGGCCTCCACTAATTCTCTGAGGAGCAGTAGCACCGTTTTGTCCCCGATGGCAATGTGAGGGCACATGGCTGTGACTCTACACCCAGTTTAACGATAACACATGCATAAAGATAACAATAATAATGGATGTAAGTAGACTGCTTTGCAGTTCATTGAATACCTTTATAATCATCACGCTTCACACATGAACTATGGGAAGTACTTGTTATTTCCATTTCACAGATGCAGAGGAAATTTGAGGCTCAGAAAATGGAAAGATCTCATTCAAAATCACGTAGCTGGTGTTGAAGGTACTGGAACACCAAACTAGGGCTTTTCCACTGCAGAGAGCCCCATGCACTTGCTGCTGCTCTGTATTGTAGTACAGCCCCTTGCATGTCTTCCCAGCCCTTTTCTTGCTGCTCTTCCGGAGCTATCCTAACCCGCTCTGCTCGGGTACATCCGTGCAGCACTGCGTGCCTGCTCTCCAGACACCCTTCTGCTTCTCAAATTGCTGTCTTCGTGTTGTCATCCGGGAATCTCCCTCAGCGCTTTGCCTCCCTGGAATGTGTCTACTCATCTCTATAGCTCAGGAAAGCATTACCTCCTGTGTGGGGCATTCTGGGAACCTTTCTTCTTCATGAGAAAAAGGCTGTTTGTTCTAACGCATGGTGTTTATCTATTTCCTTGTCTGTTCACTAGGCTGTGGACAGATAGAGGGCAGGGCCTAGTGCTCCTTGCTTCATCATGGCCAGGACCTACCTCGATGTCCAGAACTGAGTATAAATTTAATACATGCCTTTTGAAATGAGAGGCCCACATGTACTTCTAAGGGTTAAACATCATTCGATTTCATTTGATTGATGAATGTGTCATTCCTTTCTGTGCACTGTCGCAGCCTTGTAGAGGGTGCGCTGTGTGGCCTCTGCTGGCGGTGAGATGTTTCACGGGAGTGGTTTACCAGCGTTCCAGCAGGTCGTGAAGGCGTGTTTTAATTTCCATGTGGTTGTCACAAGGAGATTCCTTTTCTTCTGTTGCCAAGATTATTGGTATTTTTTGTTGCTTCCCACTCTTTACTCTTTGGTTTATAGCTTCTTATTAGCACATTTGTCTATAAAATTTAACTATTACTATGTACAGGGTTCAATTTACTGCCCTTATTATTTGGAGAAATTTGAAAAATGACTTGTTCTCAGCTCAAGAGTGCTGGACACTGCAGTTTTCTCATCTCTTTGTGGGAATGCTAAAAACCACCTATTGTCTCAGTAACGACAATCTCTCAGCCACTGTGAGTCCCACACTGTCCTTCTCAGTGGAGGTAGCGGTCTGAGATGACACTGCTTTTCCTAACTGAGAATAAGAGAGTTGTAGGTGGGCTGCTTTGTTTTGGTTAGAGCTTTCAGATCTCTTGTCCTTCATATAACACTATAAATATGTCCTATGTTTTCAGTTAAAGGAGTCTCTTTTAGACAATTCCCTGCCAACGGTTAGTGTATAGGGTATTTAAGTATCAGGAAACAAGAATCGCAGCGGTGTTGTACATGAAAGACACTGGGAGTTACTTTCCCTGAGTCTTTGCTAACAGCTCCCCAGTTGAACTCCCGGCTACAAGGTGTCCAGCCTCAACAGAACACTTGTGACTAGTGTCAATGTGTCATGGCTTTCTGGCTCTCCTTTGCCAGACAATTCCTTTCCCTGCCTCCCTGGAAGCAAGCTGGGGGTAGGACCTGGAATGTCAATGAGCTGAAGGGAAGGTTCTCTAATTGGACTACTCCCATCCCCATGCTTCACGCCTTAGGACTTTGAGGCAACTGGCCTATGGATAAAAGTGAAATCCTTAGAATGGTGGGAAGACCAGCAGTTGCCGAATCCTTGAAGACACATTGAGCTGCTGAGCCAGCCATAGACTCTTTCCTCCAGGTTTGTTAAGTAGACAGTACAAATTTTTTTTTATTGTATTTTTTCCCATTACCATTTAGTCCCCTTATTCCACTGCACCCATAAGCAGTATATATCTTTAAAGTTCAAGCCACTCTTTGCTAGACTTTTTGTTACTTGCAGCCTGATGCACACTGACTGATGTAGTACAGTGAGTGTCATATTTCCACATCTGTGGCAGCAGGGACCTATCAGTGTAGGGACCTGTCTCTGCCCAGAATATAAATGCTTCTCTAAAATATATTGTGTTTCCCCACCATGCACCATCCATTTCTTTATAAACTCAGCTTGCATTAATTTGCATTTAATGTGTTCTTTCCTCTGGCATCTAGGATCTTCTCAGCATTTTGTCTGAATATTTCCAGGTACCAGCAGGTAGTAGGTAAACCTACTTCTATCCCAGCAATTGTAAAGAATACTTTGTGTTACTTTTCTGATTGTAGGACTATCTCTTTGGTCTAGGCCAGTGCTATCCAATAGGGCAATACAATGAGAGCCCTCTATATAATTTCAGATTTTCTAGAAGAAAAATGTGCACACATGTGGTAATACAACCATAATAACTTATGTGACACAATGGTTAGAGTGAAATGTAATTCTCCCAAAGTAATAAAATATATTTAATAGAAAAAAACATTTTGCATTGATTCAGTTTTAAAATTTAAATCAGTTAAAAGTAATATATTGCACTGGTTACATTTTAGGTCCTCAATAGTCGTGTGGCTACTGTGTTGGATAGCTCAGGCCTATGTTATTAAACCTTTTCAGGGAACAAACTATGTTTCATGTAGGCCCCACTTTAGTTATTGCTTCTTCCTGGAACCCTTCTCATGTCCCCCAAGACTGGTTTAGGTTTCCCTCTTACGAGTGCTCAGAGCCCTCTGGGCCGACCTCCACAGTGGCGCTCACATACCCTGTATTGCAAAGATTGCCTTACTTGTCTGCAGGCTCCTTACAGGTGAAGACTATCCCTGGTTTACTGTTTTATGTCCTGTGCTTAGCATAGGGCCAGGCACATTGTAGGTACTCTTTAAATATACATTGATCTTTTAAAAATTTATTTATTTATTTATTTACTTTAAATCCTTATCTGAGGATATGTTTATTGATCTAAGAGAGAAAGAGAGAGAAACACTGATGTGAGAGAAAAACATCAATCGGTTGCCTCCCATACATGCCCTGACTGGGGATCGAACCCAGAACCCAGGTATGTTCCCTAACTGGGGATCAAACTTTTTGGTGCATGGGACAACACTCTAACCAACTTAGCCACCCAACTAAGGCTGATATTTTTTTTTTTATAAATTGTTAAATTCATCATAAAAGTTGTTTTGGAGCTTTGACGAGACCATGAGTTGCTTGATGGCAGGGATCCTGACTTATTCCTCTCTGTAGTCTGTTCACTAGCACAATGCTGAGCAGGTCGTACGTACTCAATAAACATTTGTTGAGTGACTGTGGATCCCTGCCCCAGCCTCAGGTTTGGCAGCCCTTCTCTTTCACAGCTGAGGCTGGCTGCTTCTACCTGCAGCCTCTGCTTTTCCTTCAGTCTTTAAGACTTGGAGTCACCTTCTGAAGACCCATCTCTGAGTTGGAGTCGGCCATGCTTCCTCAGTCTGGTTGGTGCTGGAGCCTGTCTTGGGCTTGTCAGCCTCCCTCTGTCTCTACCAACAGCTGGCTGCATGACAAGAGGCAGTGGCCATATTGGTTTCTGAGCTGGGACTCCTGGAGTGCTTCATCCTGGATCATGCCTTTCCTGGGTTTGTATACTTACCTGGGTTTAAATAATGTGGCCTCCTGGTGTAGACTGATTTCCGTGACAACCTGGTGTAGACTGACAACCGTGCTTACACAGCCTTGGGATTTCCTGTTCCACCTACCAGACTAGATTTTCTTCCAAGACCACCTCAATTTAGTTGCTTGGGTTGCGCTGCAAACAGGCACACCTCCCAAGGGTGACATTCGCTTGCAATCGCCAGCGATTTTGACAACATTCCAGCAGATGGCAGTAAAGTGTTTTGAGCAAGGGGTGCCTCTTCCTAGTTTTCACAAAGTCCTTGAGCGAGCTAGTATCTGTGCTGCCAGTGGGGTCTGCCTGCAAATCCAGCAGGAGAGTTTAGTTGGAGTTTCTGGTCCCTTTCCTCTCATCCCTTATCCTTGTAGTTAATGATAACTGGCCAGAGATAGAGAAGACGTGAAAGATAGGGAAAGCCTCATGGTTGGGGAAGGAAACATTTCCTTATGACTGTTTCCTGTTTCCAGTCACAGGGTACAGCCTATGGACCACTCCTGCCTCAGTCCTTCCAATCTGGTTTCATTCCCTTGCTGCCTGTGATTCCTCTGGAGACCTCTGTGCTCTATGAAGAGTCTGATTAAGGCTCTTCATATGTGACACCAGTTTCTATATGGGCACGAATGGTACATGGCCCTGGAGATTGGAGATCTATGTAAGATTTTTTTTTTTTTTTAAGAGAAAGCTGTTTAAGACCATTAATAGGATAGAAGAAAGAAACCAAAGGGTTCCAAGAGAAGGAAGGTGCTAAAATGTCTGTGATGCTAATTTTCCTTTTAGGCCTAATTGCCTGGACTGGTGAAATCCTATCTAACTGTGAGAGATCTATAAAGCTTTGAGCTTTGTCTGTCTCTGTGAGAGTCCATCAGGAGGAACGCAGCCCTCTGATTATTGACTCTATCGTGATGCGTTTCAGAGTGCATTTGGGAAGGAGGATCTATAACCACACCCTGGCAGGTTCCAGGCAAGGGAGCATATCACAGCACCAGCCTTCAGTCAGGTCTGTCCTGCGTCACATCCCCGCCAGTCCCCTTAACCCCCAACTTTCCTGGAAAAGCATTCCTGCTTGGGAGCGCAGAACCAGTCATAATCTTGTTTGGTTTCAGGAGGATTGGACTACTTCAGGTTTTTCTTGGTGGTGTGTAGGCCACGTTGGTATTGGGGTGACAGGTCACCACCTGCTGCTTGGGAGAATGGCCCTCTGTCCAGACATAGTGGAGATTTGCTCAAGTTTCTTTTCAGAAGGTACCATATTTTTTGGACTATAAGATGCACCCCCCAAAAAATTTGGCAGGAAATGGGGGTGCATCTTATAGTCTAAATGTAGCTTACCTGGCTCGCTGTCAGGTGGGGGCGGCGGCCTATGTTATTTATGTTATTAAATATTTTACCATATTTTTTGCTTCAAAAATTTTTCCTATTTTCCTCCTCTAAAACTTGGGTGCATCTTATGGTCCAGTGTGTCTTATCATCCGAAAAATTAGTAAGTAACAGACGGGGTAAGGTTAAATGGACCTTGTCTAATTGTGAGACATCACCGAACATACTGAAGAAAAGTAAGGTCTAGTGTTGGTCTTGCATTTCCAAGTAGTAATGTAGTTTTGGGAAATTCACCTTTCTGGATACTGCTTCTCTTATATTAAATACAAATTTGAAAGAGGGAAAGTTTCCAGAATTTTCTGACCCCGGGTGCTGTATAACCTGGCAGACATTTCCAATGCAAATCCTAAATCACTAAGAGCAGGAACAGCAAGTGTCTGGTGCTTCACTGCCCCATTGCCTATGATCAATCCACTACTCTTTCCTCTCGTGCCTGGGTATGGTCATAGAGTCTCTCTCCACACAATGTCCCGGAGACCACTACCCATCAATTGAAGTTAGCTTGCAAGCTGGAACCTTCTTGAAACACCAGACTGTGAGAATTCAGGGTTCCACATCTCTCATCACGCTGCAAGTTCCATTTCCTGATAGCTTCTTAAGCTAGTTAATTATTCATGAAAACAGGTATGTTAACAGACTCAGTAGGATAAGCTCCTATTCATGGCCTAAACCAAAGCAAAGATGTCTGAATGTGAAAATAAATGAAATGAAATAAACAGTAATAGTAAAGACAGAGGCTGTATCCATATTAATGAATGACATTTGGGTTATGTTCTATTAAGTAGGAGAGGTAGAGAATTTTTTAAAATCCCAGATCTAGTTTGGCAAAGCATCCTCATATCCCAGAATTGGGGAAAGACCCCTTCGGCTAAAAATGTGTTAACAACCCTGTTCCACTCACTTGACCACTGAAGGCCTTTCCTTTGTCCTGGTGTAAACTGATGGAGTACAGCCATAGTCTATGGTCTCCAGGGATGGAAACCAGCACGTTCAAGGCCTCTCATCCTATTTCCTCTTGTGTTAGTCCCTTGAACCTTGTGTGGATCCAGTATGGTATGGTTGGACCAGAAATTATCTCATGGTCTCAGTTTTCATTAGTGGTTCTCAGATTTTATGGGTGATGGAATCTCCTAGGGAGCTTGCAAAAAAAAGCACTCTCTTAGGCCCCATCTCCAGAGAGTTTGACTTAATAGGTCTGAGATAGTGCTCAGGAATATAATTTTTTTAAATCAAGTCTCAGAGAGTCCTTAGATCAAAATTTGCAAAATAGTTGTCTGTGCTTTAGTAAAATAGTTCTTTCCTGAGCTTAAAACAGGATGCTGATGGCCCCATTTTTCATGTGTGTAAGGGACATAGTGCCACGGTTAAACTCTGTGGGGCTCACTCAAGAAGATGTGTGTAGGATTGCAGTCATTCTTGAGTATGAAAGCCCCTAACGTATTCTCATGATAATATTGTACTTTTGGTATCTACTGATGGACAACGTGTATAAGAATGAGAAGATGCTGTGATTTCAGTAACACTTCTGAATGCATTTCTGTTTCACCGACAGCCTCTATGTACACTCGAGGGTATTGGTGCATATATGTGTGAAAGATATGGTTTATTTAATGTACTTACAAGGATTAGGAAACCCTATGAAAGAATTCCATCAACTAGCCCATGAGTCCCTCAGCCTGTCCTGAGTATTCTTGATGCGGAAGTTTGAATCAATTGGAATAAGAAAAAGCCTAAGAAGACTTGAACCCTGGCTGGTGTGGCTCAGTGGATTGAGTACTGGCCTGTGAACCAAAGGGTTACCAGTTCAATTCCTAGTCAGGGCACATACCTGGGTTGCAGGCCAGGTCCCCAGGAAGGGACACAGAAGAGGCAACCACACATTGATGTTTCCCTCCCTCTCTTTTTCCTTCCCTTCCCTTCTCTCTAAAAATAAATAAATAAAATCTTTTTTTAAAAGATGAGTTTGAATTCCATAAAGGACACACACTGGCTGAGTTGCATAGCTACTTAACCCATACACCTTAGTTTTCTCACCTGTAAAATGACGATGGGTTATATATATCTCTCATGGTTTTAATGTAAAGATTGAGTGATGTCACATGTGCACAATTATTGATCTGAGGTAGACAATTAATGTTAGTTTACTTTCTTCCTTTAAAAGAATCAATGATGTGACTCCTATAGACTAGCCACTTCGGGAGAACCCGAAGCTGTGTGCTTCCCCCCATGACTCAGTGTCAGTGTTCCAGAGCCTGTCCTCCGTATGGGATAGTTTGGGGGACTCTCCAGTGGGTGCTCTGCTGGCACTCACTGTCCTGTGCTTCTTTTGTGACTTTAAGTGTTGGGAAACCACAGTCATCCTGGGAAAAGAAGGTGCGGAATTGGAGTAGATTCTGCAAGTTATCAGTATCTGATGCTATTGTTCTTCATTAAAAAGATTCTTGGCACTCGAGGAATGATACAGAACAAACAACCACCTCATCCCTTTTCAAGGAACGTCACCCGTAATTAGTGTGCTTTTGTTCTTAGTGTTCCCAAGTCAGGCCTACGGATGGAGCCAAGGTTATAACATCCACTTGGAACATTCTTCTTTGCCTCGTGTCAGGAGAGAGCAGGAGGAAGGTTGAGCTTCTCTCTTCTTCTGTAGCTATTTTACAATTTGACACTGAAAACACTCAGGCTCTGGGTTTAATTTGAATATCTATGGTATAAAATTACCAGTGTTCACAGCCTCTAGCATTTTCCTGACAAATTAATTGGCAATACAATTTTCAGCAGTGGGTGTGTGTGGAGAGCGGTAGGGTTGTGGGTTCAGTTTACGGGAGGTAATTATGGGTGCCCTTTGCCAGGAAAGAGCAGTAATGATACTAAAGGAGCTGATGTTTCGGGGAAGCAGCACCTGCTCCTTTGCCGGCTGACTAGACCCATGGACCTGGGAAACACGTGGAATCTGGAGGATTTAGCGTCTACCTTTGGCACCTGGGATTTAATCACATGGTGTGATCTGAGGCTGCTGTGAGCACTCTGGAATCACTCGGTGTGTCTTCTTTACCTGGTTCTTAGATCTTTGCTGCATTGTATACAGCATGTCCAGTCTTTTAAACACCAGGTAAAGAAGACAAACAGCAAACCAGCTAAGGCAGAGGGTAACACTTTCGTTGCATGTCTCAAACGAACTGATCTCCTCTGTAGGATGGGGACAACGTTCCATTGGGAGGAAGCATTTGATCTTTTAAGAAATAGTCTGCTCATTTCCATGTCTTCATCGTCATTTTACAGGTGAGAAAACTAAGGTGTATGGGCTGAAATATACACCTTAAGACAAGGTACACGAGCTCCTTTTTCAGCTCAAGTCTCTCACAACAGTTGTGATTTTCTAGTGTCAAAAGCATTCGCTGCTGAAGTTGTTTCAATTGTGACTGTGTTTGATTGTGGAAATGACAACAACAAAAATCCAAGCAGACAAATAAAAGCCAAAAAATCCCAAACTGGGATGAGGAAGCAGTGGAGGCAGTGAAGACCAGAATAGCTATACACCCTAAATATCCTCCTTAAATTTTTCCACTGTTTAAAATATTAGCACTTTTATAGACTTCTTTTCATCATGTCAAAGATATTTTTGGAAATAAAGAGTTATAGTATTATGTGACCAAAAGAAAAACAAAAAATAAAAAACAAAAAACCCAAACCAGCAGAAACAGAGAGGGGCACACATTTGATTCCATTAAGTCTTGTACTCAAGTTTTTTCTGTGATGTCAGTTGCTTTTAAAAATATTAAAGGTCCAGTGAGGATGAGATAATATTTCTGGCACTCTTGTTCCTAGAATAATGGGAATTGAAGGGAAGGGAATGAGGATTTTTTTTTAGCCAAGGTTAATGGACAGGGTTTTACTTGTCTTCTTGATGAATTTGTATTTCATCACCCAAACTATCTTCGCTACAAGGCTTCTGTCATGGTTCCTGAGACCTAAGTCCAGTCTTTTAGAACTCTCACCAGGGTAATCAGCTGGCAGATGCCAGACTTGGTCGGGACCATCTACCTCAATGTCATTCCACAGAGCCCCACAGATGATCAGTGGACTTTCTCAAGATAAGACTAAGGCTAGAACCTAGACCCAACGGTCTTTCAGGCAGCAATAACCAAATGTTATAGAGCCATAATCAGTTATTTATGTGGATAGGGGCCTCAAAATCATAATTTGGAAATGAACTTTGCTCTACAAATTTTTTTTTTAAATATTTATTTATATTTTTAGAGAGGGAAGGGAGGGAGGGAGAGAGAGAGAGAGAGAAACATCAATGTGTGCTTGCTGGGGGACATGGCCTGCAACCTAGGCATGTGCCCTGACTGGGAATCAAACCTGCGATGCCTGATTTGCAGCCCGCGCTCAATCCACTGAGCTACACCAGCCAGGGCAAATTTTCACATTATAATACAAATGTCATGGTGCTAACAGTCAGGTGGAGCTGGGAAGAAAGAGGAGAGAGTGAATGTTTATCGCGTACCTGCTATTGCAAGGCAATATAGTTTACTACTGCATGTAATTTTTATGTCTCCTTAATGAGGAGGATATTATTCCCATTTTATAAATGAAAATCTCAAGGTTTGGAGGAATTAAGCATTTTGCCCAAGTGTCTTCAGCTCTTAGCATGGAGTTTAAACCCATAAATAAGTCCACCTATAATTTTTTCATTTACTAACTTGTTTCACCCGCTTCCAACATTATTTTTGTTAATCTTTCTAGGACCAGGAAAGTCCCAAGGCAGGATCTAGATAACCAGCCGTATCATTTGATGCAGGATTTTATAATGCACCTATCACATGTTCAGCGTTGTGCTGGATGGGGAGAAAATACCAAAGGGATAGGAGACCTTCTTGTAAGAGAAGGGCTTCAGACGTGTAAGAGCATCAGCTAAAGGTGGCTTTCCATTGCATTTAGCAGGAATTCAGATGTTTTTCCCCCATGGGTTGCAAGGCTCTGTATTCTTGCTACTTGTGGTGGCAAGAACACAGAGCCTACATGGACCCGCAGTATCAGCATCATCTGCTAGCTTATTAGAAATGTAGACTCTAATGAACAAACTGAACTAAAATGCAAAATAGAGACAGACTTGTAGATAGAGAGTAGGCTGACAGCTCTGGGAGGTGGGATGGTGGGTGGAGGGAACGAGCAAAAAGGAAAAAGGACTCATGGACGTGGACAACAGTGTGGAGATTGTGGAGGGGAAAATAAGGGGGGTAAATGGTAATGGAAAAAAGCACAGCAAAAACTAACAACAAAATTGGAATCTCAGGCCCTGCTCTAGATCTATTGAATCAGACTCTGTGTTTTAACAAGATCCCCATGTGATTTGTATTCCCATTCAAGTTTGAGAAGTACAGCCCGCAACCTCTTTGAAGTTATTACCCAGACACAGTAGACTTCTTTTTGCCCCAGGCATGCTCTCTGGCTCCTACCTCAGGGTCTTTGCACTTCCTATCCCTGTTACCTGACTGTTTTGTCCCCAAATTATTCATGGCTCTGTTTTGTCCCTGGGATGTCATTTCAAGCAGCATTCCCTTGGTGTCTGAGTGCTGAGTCCTAGGGAACTGCATTGTCCTGCTGTATTTCCTCATATCGTTTATTCTCTGAAATTATATAGCACATATTTATTTGTTTACCTGTTTGTTATCTGTCTCCTCTCACTGGAGTGCTAAGCTCCATAAATGCAGGAACGCTTTGCCTGCCTGGTTCACTGTTTCATTCCCTGGCACCTGGAACACCGCCTGGCTCGAGTTAGGTGTTCAATAAGTGTTTCATGAATTAATAAATGAATAAACAATAAAAAGTCTGTTTTTGCTCTTGAAATTTCAGCACGTTGATATTAAAAGCTAAGATCATTTGCAAACATTTATCTAACCAAACTACCAATTTGCATGACAGCAATGGTGTTGTGTGTGTGTTTGCTGGTGTGAGATAAACTTCTTTGGGGCTGCAATTCATGAATCAAGGAAAGGAAAGCTGTGGTAAACAAAAACTTTCTTCTTAAACCTTTGCCAATTTTATTTAAATTAATTCTGTTAGGGTAGCATTTGTGGATTTATCTGCACAGGTGATTTTTTTCTTTTAATATCTTTTTAGCAATTCCCTTGAGCCACGCAGATGTTCACCTTTGACCCAGGCAAAAATGCGATTGGAAAGCTTCCCTTTTTATTTATAGACACCTAAAACGCAGTGGTTTACTCCTTGGTTAGAAACACCAGTTTGGAGAGAGGTCATGCATACTTTACGAGCTGACTCTGCAATAATGCGCTGCAGACCTTCCTGGAGTGAAAGGCAAAGGAAATCCATCTGAATTCTGATGAGACCTCCTGAGAAGGGGTCTCACATTTGCTATGCACAAAGGCCCTACAAAAACGAAAATGAGAAAGAAAAAGTATTTGATACCTAATATATATTGGGCGATTTAGAAAACATGCCCTCATTCGAAGTCTCGTAACAAGGTTACCAGGTAATATCACCCCATTTACAGAGTGAGAAGTGGAGATTTAAGAGGTTGGCTCGCTCAGAGTTGTCCCACTCACTGGTCAGGGCAGAGCTGCAAAGTCAAGTCCATGTTACTTCCACCACTTTACTGCCTCATTCTTAGTGAAACTCCATCCTCCACCACCCACTCTTTCGGGTAAGATGACAGAGTGCTATCCTTTTATGAGAAAACTGCTTTGTAAGTGTGAGCCAAATTTCCTCCTTACCTCAGCAGAACACCTCAGGGACCAATGCACTATATAGGAGTGATGAGGAAACAGAGTGATGGTGCAGAACCGTGGGGACCACACAGACGGAAGGGGGTCTAGCTCGGACTTGAGGAAATCCAGAGGTAAACATTCTGTTTACCTCCCAGAACTGCAGCATTTTTAGTCAGCAGGTCCAACCAGAATATAATTTACTCAAGCTTTCAGAGGTCAGCCATTGTGGTTTCCCACACGCCCATGTGTATTATTTTATTAGCCAGACAGTGATAGTCATTGTTAAGTGAAGGACCTAATTCAGATTAAATGTTCCTATCCTGTTTTGTCAATAGAAGGAACTTTGAGGGCAACCTGATATTCAGATAACTGTACCTCCCCTCCCCCACCTAGTCACCTGGAGGCAGTGAGAGGAGGGGGTAGGGTTGCTTGGATAATCCTTCCACCCCATCAGACCCCACCCCTAAGGCCTGGCCTCCTTCCTTAGATGGGTGTTCTGAAGCCTTCCTTTCCCGAGGTGCTCATTTTGCATCTTCTCCCCTGGAAATGGAACCCTAATTCTATTCTGGTATCTATTCAAAAAGACCAAGACAATAAGATTTCCAGGTGAATCCAAAAGGCTACCTGGATTCCCAGAACTTTCTTTTTATGCCAAGAGGCCATTGTGTGAACAAAATGAGTTCTGCATTTCATCACTAAATGCACTGAAATTTTCTAACACACTTTGGGTGGTTCCCAGTACATGGTGCTCATCAGCAATGGTCTGAAAAGGCACATCTTAAACTTTTTCAAAAGCACTGCACTACTAAAAGTGTTTGAATTTAGAGCCTTCAGGAAGACTAGAGTTTTGTGAAAGGTACATTTTTCTTCATTTCCTGATTTATTGCCCATTCTTTCAGAAATCAGAATTCAAAGAGCAGGAGGGAAAGTCACTTTTCTTTACTTTGTCTTGTTGCTTTCTTTAGTTTATAAGTTTTTTTAAAAATATTTTATTTATTTATTTTTAGAGAGAGGAAGGGAAAGAGAAAGTGAGGGAGAGAAACATTAATGTGTGGTTGCCTCTCATGCACGCCCCCTACTGGGGACCTGGCCTGCAAACCAGGCATGTGCCCTGACTGGGAATCGACCTGGCAACCCTTTGGTTTGCAGACTGGCTTTCAATCCACTGAGCCACACCAGCCAGGGCTAGTTTGTAAAAGTTTTAACTGTACTATCTTCCATGGCTCAGAAGGAAAACAACATAATTAGAGAAATTTCCTTCTCTTTTTTTCCCACTTAGAGGATCTGGATGTATCTCCCTCCTCTCCCCTCTGAATACACTGTGCCCCAGGGGGTTTTACTTGGAGGTCATTTGCTTAGAACTCAAAGTTCCCTTCTTAATACATGTTTTTAGCAGTAGTGGGAGGTGCCTATAAATGCCTTCTTGACCCTGGATGTGCCTGCAAATCAGTCTCAGCACTGTTTTAACAAAATGTAGGCACCATGTACGCCATTGTTTCTATGGAAAATGAATTCTGAATCCTTCCCCTCTCCATGCATCTGGGGGCACTGAAACAGTTTCCTTGGCACCAGTAACTCTGATCTGCTAACCTGGACTATAAAGGGGGACCCTCATGAACCCTTATGACCTGTTACTCTTCAATGGGCAAAAAGAGGCAGTTACCTTCCCCTGCATCCAGGGCTCTGGGAATCTACTGTTCTCAAATCAAGTCTCCAAATCAAGTTTCCCTTTGTATCTGCGTCTTCTTTCGGTAATTGAGTTATCCTATCTTTGGCAGGTGCAGCCTCACAATAAATTGTAGTGCTTTAATCACAATTTTTATCCATTCTGAAAGATATCTGGAGGACAAAATTGAAGCAGAAAAGGGCTAAGATGCAGTTCAGGAGGCAGCAGCATCAGAGGAAAACTGATGATGAGTAATTCACTAAAGATCTTCTTTTAGAAACTATGGTCATTTTTTTTTTTTTTTTGTCAGCTGATGTGACACACCATTCCTTCTGTATCCAGACCCTGTCTGGTCTAAGCAGAGATGGGGTCTTTAGGTTGGATCTCAAGTGTTTCTCAGTGCGTTAGGGTCATACCGAACAGTCTCATCTTAGCACAAAGTGTATTCTCACCTCTTTGCTAAGTCACAGAGGGAAAAAATGTTACACTTTAGTGCTAGGTACATGAAAGAAGATAAGGCTCTATTAATAATAAGCTGTTGCTAGATGTATGCAAGAGTCATTAGCTGAGTATTTCTTCTTTTAGTTTTAGTGTTTCTTTCAAAGAGTGTTCTATTTAGATCTCTCTTTCATGTATGCATTTGGTAAACATTTACTGAGTGTCTTTTTACATGCCTCATGCTCTTCTAGATAAGAGACTGGAAAACTATGGTCTATGGGTGAAATCCAACCCACTGCCTGTTTTAGTAAACAAAGTTTTATTGAAACGCAGCTGTGCCCATCTGTTTACATATTATCTATGGCGACTTTCCCGCTATAGTGGCAGAGCTGAGCAGTTGTGACAGAGATGGCTGGACCTGCAAATCTCTTAATGGAAAGGCTTCTGCTCTCAATAAGGAAGACACAGGGCTCTGTGACCTAATGAGATAGTATTTTGGGGAGGAAACATGGTGCTGGGGAAATAATAGGTAAGCGAACAATTTTTAAAAATGCACTGCTAAGTGCTGCTAAGTAAGTAGAAAGGAGAGGTGTACTAGAGAATTGGGAGGGGGCGGAGAAGCTACTTGATATGGAATGGTCAGGGCAGGCCTTCTTGGGGAGTGCAGGTGAGCAGATCCATCTGAGTGGTGGGAGGGGCGCACCTACAGAGACCTGGGGAACAGCCCGAGCAAAGGCCTGGTCTGGAATTAGGATGGCATATTCAAGATATGGAGAAAAGGTTGATTTGTTTAGAGCAGAAACAGAGACAGGAAGAGTGATAAAAGATGAAGTCAAATAAGTGGTTAGGAGTTGGATTAATGGGGCCTTATGAGCTATGATTGGGCATTGAATTTATTCTAAATACACCAGAAAGCCTTTGTATGGTTCGAAGCAGGATAGTGACATGACCTGATACGTGTTTTCATGCTTGCAAAGATCATTCTGGCTGCTAGGAAATGGGTTGGAGCAGGCAAGAGTGATGCAAGGGAAAACCTAGGTGAGAGTGGATGGAGACAGGGGTGATGATGAGAAGTGGATTGATCTGGGGCACCTTCTGGAGTCACGCCCATGGGGCATGCTAATGGATTAGATGTGGAGAATGAGGGAAAAGAGAGTTCAAGGTGACTTAAGTTTTTGGATGAAGCAACCCAGTGGAGTAGTGGTGTATTTATGAAACTGGAGAAGACTAAACATAGGACGAACGTGAACAGGGATGTGGATAAAGAGTTTTGTTTTAGGAAATTTGAGTTTGTGATGCTGGTTAGATATCCAAGCAGAGATGTCAGATAAGCTATCAGTTATATACTTTGGATGTGATATCAAAATTGGAATGGTGCCAAAACTGAAAATAAGAATTTTAGAGTCTGTAGCACGTAGCTGGTGTTTATAGCCATGGGAATGGAAGTGATCCTCCAGGGAAATAAAAATACTAATAAAAAAGAGGAGAGGGCTACCAAATAGGTATAAACATTGCAAAGATATTCTCACAGAATTGGAAAATGAGTTAGACCCAGATTCTAATTCTTTCTTGGCCCCTTACCAGCCATGTAGCCCTTTTATATCTTTGGTCTTTGGTTTCCTAATGTTGAAAATATTAAACTTCTATGATATTTAGCCTCTGGCTTAAATAGTAATTATTTGCCATGTTTCTTGGCCACTAAGTCACTTCTACTTGGAGGAACAGAGCTCCCTGATCTCCATGTGTTCTCACTTGAAATCATTTTCCAGCTTTGTGTATCAAGGAGTAGAAATGTTGGATAACCAGTAGCTGGAAACTGTTACTTCATCTTAGCTGGCATCTGTACAGCTAGATACAGAGCACTTTCATTGTTTTATTGTTATATTTTTACTTTTTTATTGAATATTGGAGTGACATTGGTTAATAAACTTAAATAGGTTTCAGGGGTAAATTCCGTAGCACATCATCTGTGCACTGTGTGGTGTGCTCACCGCAGCAAGTCGAGTCTCCTTCCGTCACTATTTATCCCCCCATACCCTCCTCCACCTCCCCCGCCCCTCTTTGACCCTGGTAATGGCCACACTGCTGTCTGTCTATGAGTTTTGTTTTTGTTTTCTTTGCTTAATCCCTTCATCTATTTCACCCAGCTCCCAACCACCTTCCCCTCTGACTACTGTCAGTCTGTTCTCTGTATTTATGAGTCTATTTTTTTTTGTTATTTTATTTTGTTCATTAGATTCCACATATGAGTGAAATCATGTGGTACTTTTCTTTCCTCAAATGGCTTATTTCACTTAGCATAATACTCTCTAGGTCCATCCATGCTCTGTGCTGTTGCAGAAGGTAAGATTTCCTTCTTTTTAAAAGGCAAACAGTATTTAATTGTGTAAATGTACCACAGCTTTTTTATCTACTCATCTACTGATAGGGCACTTGGGCTGTGTCCATATCTTGGTGATTGTAAATAACATTGCAATAAACATAGGAGAGCTTACAGTCATTAGAATTAGTGTTTCGGGTTTCTTCGGATAGATTCCAAAAGTGGAATCACTGGGTCTTAAGCCACCCAGCTTCCTGGCAACCTTCCCATCTTGTGCTGATAACACTGGAGCAGTCACCTGAGTTGATATGAAGATCAGCCACATCTCCATGCATGAAAGAGCTATCTGCCCTCTGGGGTTCAGAGCAGACTTTCAGGGTCCCAGGGATCTGAACTTGGCTGGAGTAGAGCCAGGAGGCTTAGAATTGGGCAGTTCTCTAAACACTGCTGCCAATGTTTTCAAAGAGGCCTAGACACTGTCACCCTAAGGCCAGTGGACCTCTGCCCCCACTGCATCATCTACTGACCTCACTGACTGCTCCCTACCTGAACCAGCCAAGGAGGGTTGATCTCAGGCCATCTTGTACTTTTGACCAAAGATTCTGCCTATAGAGAGTGACTTAAGCAAGTTATCTTCCTTCTTAGAGCTTAGTCCCCCATCGCTATGAAATGCACACACTATCAGCTGTATTGGACAGTATGTTGATTGATGGAGATCACCTTTATGAGAATGTTGAGCAGAACCAGTAGCAATTTCTTCTCTTGTGGAGTGCACTCTTGGGCTGTTCTTAACCTATTCTGCCCTGATGACTTCATGCCATGATAGTGAGACATTAGAACTGGGCCAGTCTTAGGGAGGAGGATCTGGAGGAGGAAAGGGGATGATAGAGCCAGGGAGAAAGACACACCTGTAACACTGGGTGCTGCCTCCTGCACCCCATTCACTCTCCTATGTTTTCTAAGTTTTCTATAAGTCTAATATACTAGTTATATCATTTGTGATACTGTGATTTATAATGAATGTATGTTTGGGTTTTTTTTTTTCCCTAGCATGGAGCTGTAAAAATGTCTTTAGTTATGTCAATGAGGTGACTTTTGTGAAGCATTTTAGGAAGGGCACTGATTACAAGGGACCCAACCCTGAGATTAGGAGAGTTGAAATTTTCAGTCCTATCCTGGACCTTATGGGGAGAGAAAGGGGCTAGAGACTGAGTTCAATCATCAGTGGCCAATGATTTAACCAGTCATGCCTGCGTAATGCAGCCTCCTCAAACACCCAAAAAGATGAGGGTTAGAGAGCTTCCAGGTTGGCAAACCAGATGGATTCACATGTTGCTCTCCAGGGATCAAGACTCCTCAAGGAAAGAAACTCCTTTGGGGCTCACCCTATTTATCCCTTCATCTCCTTGTTAATTCATATCCTTTAATAGCCTTTGTAATAAACCAGTAATCCAGTGAGTAAACTAGTTTCCTGAGTTCTGTGAGCCACTCTAGCAAAATAGCTGAACCAAGGATTGGGTCCTGGGAACCTCTGATTTATAAAACTGGTCAGTCAGAAGTATAGATAGCAACCTGAATTTCTGATTGGCATCGGAAATGGGGGCAGTTTTGTGGGACTGAACTCTGTAACCTGTGATATTTGATGCTATATCTTCAGGTGGATAGTGTTGGAATTGAGTTGAATTGCAGGACACCAGCTGGTGTCTGAGAATTGCTTGGTGTGGAGGAAAAAACCTACACATCAGAATTGGTACCAGAATTGGAGACCACCTTACTTCCTTCAACCTAGCACACGCTAAATGTGTTGCATTTAGACAAATTCTGTTTATCATGCATTTATTTTATGTTGAGAAGCAGGTATAGGATGAAGAAGCATCCCATCAATGGCATCAGAGGATGGCACTGTGCTTCCAGCTTGGCTTTACCCCAAGTGTGGAGCATCTACGGGACCTCCCTAACCATGTAACAGCAGTTTACTCAACACCAGTGCCCTGGAATTGACTCAGACTTTAAAGTGCTTGTGATTCATCTTAAAGTCTTGTCAAGATGAAGATTCTGACTCAGTGTGTCTAGAGTGCAGCCTGAGACTCCTCATTTCTAACACGCTGCCTGTGACGTTGACGTTGCTGCGTCAGGGACTACAGTGAGTAACAACCACCTGGGCTTCTCCAAGGTCTAAAGTGCTATGATTGATGGGAGAGAATACAGAGGCATATTTTGCCACTATTCATTTATTTATTCATTCAGTAAATACCACATTTTGCAGTATATAATGCATACCTATGTTTTTGTCACATGATACACAGGATTATTATACCCATGGTACATAATCATTATACCCAGGTATAATGTTCATCCTTACTTTTCCCTAAAAATTTTGAGCAAAAAATATGCATTATACATGGGAAAATGCGTTATTTATCTCGTGATCAACATGATTCAAGCCCTGGCCAGACACTGGGGTTGTAGAGGTGGATGGGGCTCGGTTCTATTCAGCAGGTCACACTCCGGTCCAGGGGACAGACGTGGGAACAAACGTTTTCAGTCACTCTGTTCCAGACTCCTGAAACAGTCATTTCTTTTGTTTCCTTGAAATCCTTATCTATTCTCTGGCCGAGTTTCTTTTATTCACACACATCGAGGCCATCTTAAAAGATACAATACAGGGCAGGAAGCTGATGGCATGTCTGTCATAAAAGAGAGCTGGATTTGGAGGATAGCAGAATTCATTTTGAGTCTCAGCTCTTTTACAGCCATGAGACTTTGGTCCAGATTCTTTTGTTTGTTTGTTTTTTCTTTTTTCTTCAAAGATTTTATTTATTTATTTTTAGAGAAAGGGGAAGGGAGGGAGAAAGAGAGGGCAAGAAATATCAGTGTGTGATTGCCTCTCGTATGCTCCTAACTTGGGACCTGGCCTGCAACCCAGGCATGTGCCTTGACTGGAAATCAAACTGGCAACCTTTTAGTTCACAGGCCAGTACTCAATCCACAAAGCCACACCATCCAGGGCTGGTCAAGATTCTTGAGGACTCAGTTTTCCTATTTGCAAAGTAAGAAAGATTATGCCTACTTTTCTTGTCACATGGGATTTTTATGTAGCTTAAATTGAAATAATGGATATGAAATGTACTTGAAACTGTAACGTATAAATGTAAAAAGATTTCAGCGTATCACATGCACATGTAGTATAGTGTTATCTATAATGATGAAAAAATATTGGAAATAAGTGTAACTGTCTCAAAAATGAAACTGCAAGGTGGGCCAATATGACTAGTTCCAGCCAATGTGTTGCCAGTGAAAACAGGATACTTCCACACAGTCGTGGGTTCTTGTAAAGTCACAAGAAAAACATTTTGGGTATGCACATGCAAGCGGAAGTGAGCAATTGTGGTAAGGTTTATTGGAGCAAAAACCAAGGATTGTCCCCATGTACCCAGGGTCTCATCCACGACCAGGTGACTGAGCTCCATCCTCTGTGGAAGAAGTCCAGCCTCTTGGGCCACAAGCCAGCACCTGCGCCTGTGAGGCCCAGCAGGCCCAGGACCCAGAGATGCAGTACTTCCCTGTGTCTCATTTCTTCATCTGCACGTCTACCACAAGGCTGTCCTTGGGCCCACGCTTGGGCCTGTGTGGCTGCTACAGAGAGAGTGTGCATGAGCAAACAAGCAAACTCACTAGGCTGTTGTTAAGCTTTCATTATATTATCTCAGGCTTGGAAAAGAGCAGGCTTTCTTTCAAAATAACCAATGTCTTTCTTGGCTGTTTGTGGATTTGTGCTGGGCCCACCTCCTATCCAATCCCTTTCCTGAATCTTCTGGGGTTTCATGTCCTGAACTAATCCAGACTTTTCCCCAGGCTACATATCTCCCCTTTCTGGTCACCACCTTAGCTCCTGTTGTGCACGCATGCCTCAGCAGAGGAATATCCCCTTTACTGGCTCTCCTTCTCCCTCGTAATCTAGGGGGGAGAGGAGATTGGAAAGCTGGTCCTTCCTCCCTACTGGAGATTAGTGTCTGTTTGGCAGAGGATGTGGGCATCTGGAAGCTCTAGCTTCCTAGTAAATCCATCTTAATTAGATGTCTGAATCCCCTCCCTTTTGTTAATATCTAACTAGTTGCCTACACTAACAAATGGACTGGGAGCAACCATGACATATTGTCAATTCTAGGTCGTGGCAGTTAAGGGACCAAGTGCCTCCCCTATCCTTCCTGTCCCCTGGTGTAGAGACCCTGAGGGCTATACATATCAGATTGTTTAACTACTTGATAGAATAACCCAGATCTCCATGTCACCCTTTGAAGGAGAGTCTCATATGAGGGCTGCCTGTCTCACAGCACATTTTTTGTAAGGTTAAAATAAACTTTTATTGTGGTAAGCTATTAAAATCTTGGAGTTGTTCATTATTACAGAATAATAGCATGCCCTATCCTGACTAAGAATATAGTTCATTCTTTCAGACTTTCTATGCATTTAGATATATAGACAATTGCAAATATATAGCATTGCCTTGTACATTTTGGCCACTCATGTTCTCTTACTGGATATATGGAAGTACAATTTATTTCCACTCAGTAATATATTGGAGGCATCGGATTTAATATTTCCATTCAGTAATATATTAGAGACATTAGAGCTTACCTAATTTTTCAGTAGATGCCAAGTACTCCATATTAAGTCATTACTACATTGATGGATAATCATTTCTCTCTCTTTCTTTCTCTCTCTCAAACAATACTGAAATAAGCATATTTGTACCTGCTCCTTAGTAAATATGTTGGTGATTTTTTAGAATAGATACTGAGAAATGGAATTGCTGAGTTATAGGGCATATGCATTTCAAAAGTTAGTACTTCTAAATTGTCCTCCGAGTTAACTTTTTCTATACAAAGTATTCGTATACTTCTTTTTGTATTTAGTATCAACTAAATTTGTATTCCTATCAGCAGTGTGTGCCAGTGCCCATTACCTACACCTTCCTATTACTTATTAAGTAAGAATATCTAAAAGTCATTCTTTAATTTATCTGTTGCTGTGTAACAAACCACCTGCAAAACTTAGTGGCTTAAAACAACAGCCGTTTTATCATTTCTCATGATTCTGAGATAACTACTTCTTGTGGCTGCCATTGTCTTCTTCGTGTGACCTGGACTTCTCATAGAAAACAGCACGGTTCCTCGAGAAGAAGTGGAAGCTGCCAGGTCTCTTAAGGTCTGGGCAATGAAGTCCGAGAACATTATTCCCCCCCATTGGTCAAAGCACTCACAGAGCCAACCCAGGGTTAAGGAGAGAAAACAAAAGCACTCAAAAAATTATTGGTGGTCATCTTTGGAGACCATTTAAACACTTATTATATATTATCCAATAATAGTTGCATCTTTGAGTTTGAGTAAAGTTCAGGAGATGGTATCTGCAAAACACACACGCACACAAACCCACCCAAGTGGACTGTTGAGTGTTTGATTCTTGATTGTGAAGTGAGTATGCTCTATGCTAATCAAGCTGGAGAAATGTGAAGTTCTGCAGGAATTCTAGCTTGAAAACCAATCATTTTACCAGTGACTAAGTCAAGGTGTGAAGAAGCTGTGATTTCTTTTCTCTCTAATGCTTTCTAAATATGCAGTAGAAAATAAAATTAAGAATCAGGTTCAGGCTCATTTCCAGCTATCTATCATGTATTTGAAAACTTCAAGGTTAGGTATGATGGGAAACATTCAAAATAAATGGCTCAGACATGTGCAAGGTCTGCATCATTCAGAGTGACTGTTCATTAATTAATCTCCAGCTCCAGAGATGGTGTAGGATGGCAGGCAATAAAGGGATTGTGACGGGAGGGGACAGCAGGGGTGAGGAGGCAAGTCCACTGCAACCATAAGTATACAGGGAGGATCAGGAAGCCTTTCTTCCTTTGTGGTATTGAGTTCACTACACTGTTGCAGTGTGGGAAAACAGGAACCAACGCCACATATCCAGAGTTTTGGCTAAAGGGGGAAGAAGGAGATATTTGTCATCTCCACCTGCTCATGACTCTTAGAAAGGACTCTTTTACAATGCCTATTCTAGAGAAGATGTCTATAAAACATTCATGGTCTTGGTTGTATTATTTTAAACTTGTTGGAGAAAGGATGTCAAGTGCCAAATTTAGGGTTTCCTAATATTGGGACACTGAGTTAGAAATAGAAAAAGTTTATGAAGAGTAACATCTTTAAAAGGGGAAAAGAGAGAGGTGAATTAGGCAGAGAGAATTTAGACTGTAAAGTATAACTGGCAAAGCCTCTGCTAGCCGAATGAGAATCTAGGGGTAGGAAGTGGAGGAATTGTTCGCAAGAGAAGTCCTGCCCTACAAGGGAATGGCTAGTTCTTCTAGCACGTGCTACCTCCGGGATAGCAAGACCTTGATGACCATTGCTTTGGTCAGTCATTGCCTGAGGGCTGCCTTCAGAATGGCATGCCCTTGGCTTGAAAGTGGAGGTAGACCAGGAGAGTACTTATAGCTAGGAGTGTCAGCCAACCACATTCTTCCTAGAAGGGCAGTGAGTTCTTTATTGCAAGAGTTATGTTGGGTTTGATGGGGAGGATCTAAGTGGTACTTCTCTGCATCTGCTTCATGTCACTTATCCTTTCTCCAGTATTTTAAAAAAACCTTTTTTTAAAAAACCTGGATTGCAGAAGACATTCTCTGCTTTTGATTTCACAATCAGACTCTTGGTGGCAAGTGTCTGAGTAACTCAGATGCTCCCAAGATGGTCCTTGCCCCTTACCTCTACTTACCTTACTCCTCTCTCCACTTCTACCAACACAGAAGAAGGGGTCCTTTCCTCTTTGTTCTGATTTTTTAAAAATCGCAAGCAAGAATCCTATTAAGTACATTGGGGCTGTTGCCCATTTCTGGATCTATCACCAACATCAAGGAGGTAGGCAGAAAGCTGGCAACTCCCATTGGAAATGCATGAACAAAAGGAGCGTTTTCCAGAGCAGGAGTGGGTTGGAAAGGCAGTGCAAGTAGATGTATACCTTACCTCCTTTCCCAAGTCCCAGCTGCATTTTCTCATTATTTCCAACAACAAACATTCAGTTTAAAGATAAATGAACTCTCAGTTTTAACCAGGCCCTTTGAACAGGGTTTAGGCCACTGGAGAGCAGTGCTTCTCAGCCTGTGTTAGTAGATGTTCCCTTTGAAAGGAAATGAAGAGCATCCAAACCTCATTCTTCCCAACCCTTAGAGATGCAGACACTCTTAGCACAGCCCTGCTTTGAGAACCTCCACAAACTAAGAAGATTTTGTTCAGTTTTATTTTTCTGTAGTTTTTGTATGTCAGGTATTATAGTAAAAGTGACTGTTTCAAAACTCAGTGACTTTAAGCAACAAGCATGTATTTTTGCTCACAAGTCCATGGGTTGGCTGGGTGTTTCTTCTGGTCTCAGCTGGACTCACGCATGCACCTGTGCTAAGCTGTGGTTTGGGTGAACATTCAGCTGATCATGGCTTCATCTGGGACAACTGAGCTCTGTTCCATGTGGACCCTTGTCCTCCAGCAGGCTCGCATTACATGGCAGTAATAGGCTTTCAAGAGAATGAGAAGTGTACAAAGCCTCTTGAGACCTGGGCTTGGAACTAGACAAACATCAAAACAGGCCAGATCTAAAAGGTGAGAAAATCAACTCCACCTCTTGATGGAAGGAGTTGCAAAGTCACGCTGCAAAAGATGCAAATATAGGAAAACATGAAGGATTGGGGCTGATGTCCAAATATGTGAGGAAATCCAGCCATGATCTGGGTTTTGTAATGTAAGTTCTTTGACGAAGATCATGAACTTCCTGAAGACCTGCCCTGCATCTCCTTTACCTTAGCATCGTGCCAGGCACGTGATCATTATCTGTGGTGGAAGTGTAATCATGTATTATTCTGCAAACATAAGGGCTCTGTTGATGTGTAATTATCAGAGCATGACTGAAGTCAGATGGGGAACAAGCAGATGAAAGTGAGGCATGGCAAGTGTCATAGCAAAATACAAATGAATGCCAAAGCCAGGAGCTCATGGCTACCAAGCTGGGGGTCAGGCATGGAGTGAGGAGGAAAGCAACTGGAGTCCAGCTCTCTTCACCCAGGGGAATCATTGAAGCCTTCCAAAGTTGCTAGAACAAATGTTGAAGCTTCTCCCATGGAATGAGAGAAGGAAACACCTGGGAAGTTTTAGCTTTGCCACAGCTGGGGCGAAAGTCAGTAATAACTGAAAAGGCTCTAAGAATGGAAAGAAGTAAAGGGAACTGAGGCAAATTTTAGATGGCTTCTATGGTTCATGAGGGAATCCTGCCTTATCTCAAAATGACAGACACTTGGCTACTAATTAGTTGCTTCAACAAATGATAAACCAAGTGTCCACAAATATAGGACTTTGGTCTTAATGCATCTCTCTCTCTCTCCCTCCCTCCCTCTCTCTCTCTCTCTCTCTCTCTCTCTCTCTCTCTCTCTCTCCCTCTCTCTCAACCAAGCAACCAGTAGGAAATCATCTTCTTAAAATGATCAATAGGATAAAGATACTCAGAAAAAATTATCTCTAAGACCCAAAGATTTTGTTAGTAGATAATTTACTACTAGCAAATTAGTAGTAAATTATCTAAGCTGTGGTTTGGGTGAACATTCAGTTGATCATGGCTTCATCTGGAACAACTGAGCTCTGTTCCATGTGGACCCTTGTCCTCCAGCAGGCTCGCATTACATTAGATGATTCCCATTCTTATAGTTGTGTAACAAACCAGCCCCAAAATTCAGTGGCACAGCAGATATGGCTCCTTAATATTTGGGGCATCAGATTCAAACTCTGGAGGTTTCTCAATGCCTTGGGGTGTCAGGACTGGACTCTAGAGACTTCTTCACTCCCATGTTTGACAGCTGATCCTGGCTGTCGGCTGGAATGTCAGCTGGGCTCCCAACATGATCCACATGTGGCCTCTCCATGAGGTCTAGTTTGGGCTTCCTCACAATGTGGTGGCCAGATTCCAAGAGCAAGTGTCCTGAGAGAACATGGTGCGTGCAAAGGGCATTTTTACCGTCTAGCCTCAGAAGTTACAACCTTACTCCTGTTCTATTGGTTGAGGAAGCCACAAAAACTTGCCAAGGTTCAAATGGGGGGACATAGACCCCACCACTCACTAGAAGAATGTCAGGATATAGTGTATGAAGGGCATATAGCATTAGGGATAATGCTGTAGTCATCTTTGGAAAACACAATCTATCACAAAAGACCATCCCTCTTTTATCATTTAATGGTGGAGTCATCATAACCAGCATCCTTCCTGACCCCAGACTCTTACTGTGCCATCACTATCCTGGACATGAGGAGAGCCTCTGGCAGAACCTACCCTAAAGAGCACCCTGTGCTGGAAATCAAGTAGCCAGAAATCCAGGTCTTGCTCTCCCACCACTAGCTGGACTCCAGCCTGTCATCTATAACTTCTAGTAGTCTAAGAGGTTGAGAACTCTGTTCTTAAGTTATCAGGGAAAAAAATTTGCTCCCTGGGTATGGAGTTGGATTCCCAAACCTCATTAGAGGTAGTCTGTATACCAAGCATTTCATGCCTCCTTTTAAAAGAACCTCATCTTGTGCTAGCCTCAGAGAGCAGTTCTCTGTAGCACATGACCCACCTCCCCAAACCCCCACCATGACAACTGTCTCTACCAGGGAATCGTCCAACCTCATCTGGCTCCTCTGGAGTGCCCTCCTGCAAATCTGGGACTTCAAATAAGAGACTGATTAGGTGGTGCTGAATGTTGGAGTGGGAGGTCATGTCGAGCCTTTGAGCCATTTCCCACCATATGCCAGCAAAGCACAGGACACTGTTTTGCAGAAACAGAGGAGTAAGGCCTTGTGGAGGCAGAGTAGAGGTGTGTGTATGTGTGTGTATGTGTGTGTGTGTGTGTGTGAGAGAGAGAGAGGGAGAGAGAGAGATCATATGGGTGAGAGAATATGTGAGACCACAGGAGTGTGGGGGCTGGGGTGGGTGAGTTACACTGCTCCTGACTTTATGGTCCCTGGTTTCAGCCTCTTGTAAGATCTATCTGGGCTTCATCCATTTCAGTTCGAAGAGATTTTCTTCAGTTTCTAGAAATTTTCCCCTTTTCTTGAGAAATACAAATGGGATTCTATCCTTTCCAGCAAACCAAGCTTGACCAAGGTGTTTATTCCAAGTTCAATATAATGTATGCAACATTATAACCCATGTGAGACCCATTCATCTCAGAATATGCCTCCTCCCAACTCTCATCAGTCACAGCCTGGTGCCCATATTGTAAAATCCTTGACAACTCTCACCCTGTGGTGTATTATTCTGAGTACAGAAAAGAGAAGTAAGAAGGTTGTAAGTGTTAGTCCAGGAAGAGACCTTGGAGGTCATCTAGAGACCCAGCTCCCTCCTATCATAGAGAAGAAAACTGAGAGCCAAGAGGGGAAGCGACTTGCCCAGGTTGGTGTATTAGTTAACAGCGGAGCTGAGTTGAAAAGATCAGATCTGGTTATCATTCCAGTCCCCGCCTGACTTTAAATCAGCCAGAGCTCCTTGGGAGAAAGACAGCAGCTAACTGAACAATCAGATATACATTCCACACCGCTTTTCCCTGCACCTCCGTTTGTTCTCACGGGAGCTGGACTCTGCAGGGAAACCCTTACCACCTGCATTGACAGATGTTTGGTCATTGTCCTGATGCAGTGGACAGTAAGTGCAGAGGGGAGTGAATGAGGGTCAATTTGGGGGGCAAATCAAAGTTGTGCAAACCTAGCATGTCCCTGAGAATTCTAGCAATGTGACTTAGGTTGTAACATGCATAAGCGTTAAAGGCAATTGTTGCCCTTCCTTGTAGAGGGGAATTGGTACAATACATCAAGGCCACTTCTAGTCCTACCACTTCAATTACGTTTTACCAAAAAAAAAACAAAAACAAAAAAACAAAACCAAAAACAAAAACAAAGGCATTTCTTTTAAACTTTTTTATTCTAGACTATTTTAAACACATACAAAAAGGGGAAAATAGAGTGAAATGGATTCCCAGACAACAAAGATTTTTTAAGAAAGGTTTATTGAGATATAATTGATGTAGAATCTCTTTCATATATTTAAAGAGTACAACTTGGAAAGTTTTGACATACACACACCCACACAATTATGAATCTATCGACACAATCAAGATGAATATATTTTTACACCCTCTCAAGCTTTCTTATGCCTCTTGTTATCTCTCCCCGTGGCAACTCCTCGGGACCTCTCTTCCGTCCTCCTGTTCCCTGTCTGCAGGCAGTCACATCTGCTCTCTGTCACTGTAAATTTGCTTCCATTTTCTAGAGGTTTATGTAAATGGAAGCATTATGCACTCTTTTTAGTTGATTTCTTTCACTTAGCATAGTTATTTTAAGATTTATCCATGTCGTTGCAGGTGTCAATGGCTCATTCCTTTTTTATTGATGAGTAGTATTCCATTGTGTGGATATAACCAAGTGTGTTTATTTAGTCCCCTGTTGATGAGCATTTGCGTTGTTTCCAGCTTTTGGCTGTTAGCAATAACGCTGCTATGAACATTTCTGTGCAAGCCTTTGGGGGGATGTATGTTTTCTTTTCTCTTGGGTAAATCATAGAGCAGAATGACTGGATCATACGTTAGGTATATGTTTAACACGTTAAGAAACTGCCAAACTGACTTCCAAAGTAGTTGTAGCATTTGACATTTCCACTAGAAGTACATGAGAATTCTAGCTCCTCTATGTCCTTGTCAACATTTTATATGGTCAGTTTTTAAAGTTTTAGCCATTCTTTTTTTTTTTTTCAAAATATGGAACGCTTCCGAATTTGCATGTCATCCTTGTGCAGGAGCCATGCTAATCTTCTCTGTATCATTCCAATTTTAGTATATGTGCTGCCGAAGTGAGCACAGTTTTAGCCATTCTAATAGATAAGTGGTAGAATTTAATATTTTATTTTCAATTTTGTATTTGAAATTATAATTATGTTGAGTATATTATCATGTGCTTACTTGATCTCCATATATCCAGGGTCCAGCAGAAGTAATGACTGCTTCAGTGTGGTTGGTAAGGCCTGCTTCAGTGAGATAGTTTGTAGTTTTAATATGAACATTTCACCTAAAATGACATATGGCATGCTTGAGTGTGATATTGTTATGTTACAGAATTACATGCTTATGATTTGGTAATAAAAGATTTTGTAACAAAAAAGGGGCATTATTTGTGCCAGACTGTATATTTTTTGGAATTGTATGGTATTCAAATTTTTTGCCCATTTAAAAAAAAAGTTGAGTTGTTTTCCTGTTACTTACTTTTTATAGTTCTTTATATACTTGGATTCAAGTTCTTTATTAGATATACTTTGCAAATACTTCTTCCAGCCTGTGGCTTGTGTTTTTATTCTCTTAACAGTGGCTTTTGTAAACATTTTTAATTTTAGTAAAATAAAATTTATTGTTTCTTTTATGGATTATGCTTTCACTATCATATCTAAGCATCTTTGCCTGACTCAAGATCATAAAGATTTTCTCCTATGTCTTTTTTTAGAATTTTTAGTTTTAGGTTTTATATTTAGGTCTGTGGTCCTTTTCAATTAATTTTTGTGTATTAAATTTTTGGATCAAAGTTTGTTTTTTGCATATCCAGTCATTCTGGTACTCTTTGTTAGCAAGCCTATCCTTTCTCCAGTGAATTGCCTTTGCACTTTTTAGAATGATTCTGGAGGAATCAAAGAGGAGGTGGCATTTAATCTGGACATTAAAGGGTAGTTTTTGCAAGGACACCCTAAGGCTAGTAGTCTTTCAACTCCCATTCAGCTGCCTCAGAATGGACCTTGAGTCTTTCCAAGAAATAAAGAGACCGCACAGCCTGTGCTGGGCGCATTGCCTTATGTGGGAATATCTTTCCCTGTTTCAGGTACAACGAGTACTCTTGTCTCTGCTTAAAAGTGTGTGTGAATCACGACACCTGGCCAACCCCACTGTTATATCTGTTCTCTGTGAGGAGGCGATAGGGTTGCTTTTACCGAGGCCCAGAGGGAGTGACGATAGGCAGACTGCCTTGCATCAGCTGCTGGGAGAAAACTGCTGGCCATGGGCAACCATCACATACTTTTAAAGCTGATCTTACTCTGTCTTCTTTATGTGAGTAAAGCTCTGTTCACTACAATGCTTGACTGTGTTGTTTTTTCCTTGGCGACTCAGATACTAAGATGTAACAGGCATAGGTGCTTAAAGTCCTCTCCTGGGATTGGTAACTGGTGCATGGTGCTCCAACTGATGATTTAGCATTGTAACGGGTGAAAGGAAGGTCAGTGGCTGCTGGTTAGACCATGTAGGACCCATATGGCAACAGCTGCACAGAAATTTGTGCCTGAGACCCTTAGAATCAAAGCTGGTACTAAAGATCTTTCTGCAATGTTGCAACTGGCTGACTGAAAACTCTCCACTGGCTTCCCATTACTTGTAGAGTATACTAGGAGGGAAACCCCCAAAACCTGGAATTTATTTATAACAAATTGTACATCTCTTCTCACATGCTAAATTTCAGTCACCTTCATCAGTACTCTTATCTGATGCAATACACCTATCGAGGCATTTTTTCCCACTGCTCAAAACAGTTTTTGAACTTGTCGATTTTGATGTCTTTTAGAGCTATTGCATTTTTGTTTGTTTGTTTGTTTTACTTCTTCCACACCGGCAAAACGTTTTCTGTTGAGGACTTTTTTCAATGGGAAAAACAAAAGGAAGTCACCTGGGGTGAGATCGGGTGGATAGGAAGGGTGGAGCATAGGGGTCACGCTGTTTTTAGTCAAAAACTGCTGAACACTCAGTTCGGTGTGGGCAGGTACACTTGTAAATCATCCATCATGAAATGGACAAACATGATGAAAGTCTTCAAAAAAAATTCACTGAAGCCAAATACAGCCTCTCACAGCAGTGCCAGCTGGTACACTGATGTTGATGGGTTCCTAGAACATGCACCTAGCGGGAGAACCCTGTACTACAAGGGGCCCACTCTCCAGAAGATAATTTCCATTTTGAGGGGGTCCTCTCTCATACATCAGCACCTTTATGATCTGGCCTGTCTTGTATTGTTCAGAGTCATTTCCTGCCAGATCCACCAACCCTAATGCCTCAACTCAAGATCCAGATAAAATAAATGACTTCTAATTTCCTGTGGGAGCCATGTTCTCCAGACTGTGAAACTAGACTGCTCCCTCCTGCTCCCTCTGCCTAACACCTCCTCCTCCGTCTCCCTCCACTCACTTTCCCCAGCTATTTCCAACAGTCCCTTAGGACTCAGCTTCTGAGAAGTTTTCCTCGTACTCCAACTGTGTATGCATAAGACATGGTGCTAATCAGGGTTAGTTACATAATTTTCAAAAACTAGTAAAAAATAAAAATGTGCGGCCCCTTGTTCCAAAAGTAGGAAAAAAAGTACCATTAAAGGTAGTAAATTATAAAGTTCTACTTTTCTTCTGCAGTCTGTTTCTTGACTTGTCTATTTGTTTGCTGTTTATTTGCTGTTTAACATCATTCTAAGTAAATAAAATTAATATTTTAAATTGCCAATGAATATGAATGATACCATTTATCTCTATACTGTGCAAAGCAGTTTTATGTGAGCATTTGTCCCATATGTAGGATCACTAAAATCATGGAATTCATGTCTCACAGCTTGCACATGCATATATATATTTTGTTCTTACCAGTCAGTGAAAAACTTACATAAAACTAGCTCAATATTTTAAATTTCATGTCTGGATAAGAGCATAGTCTACCAACAGTCTCTATCTTCAGCTTACTGATGAATAAGAAAGGGCTAAAGGAAAAGGAACTAGGTTGTTGGATATTTCCCTTCCTTCTGTGTCATCATTTTGAGCATAAGTGACTGGCTAGTACAGGGTAAACAAAATGAGTAAAAAAGAACATGATAGTGTTTCTTGGTTATATGTATTTGTTGGAATGCCATTGTCTTGTCTTCCTTCTGTGTTTGAACCAAGTTTTGCTCAGAACTTTAACTGTGGCCTCTTAGGGCGGTCAGTGGTCTCCTCCCTACTCGTTTACTCAGTTGTAGAAGAAGCCATCTTCTACTCTGAATCTCACTGGGTTCCCACATATTGTGTGTCCACTGGGATTAGCTGGTTGCAGGGCCTTTCAAATGCTATAATATGAATGAGGTGGCAAGGAACAGTGAACATACACATCACACGTATCTCCTTTTGCTCATATATGTGCTCCATTGTTTTATCAGGCTGTACTTAACACAAATTTGAAGATAAAATTACCAAAACTTTCAAGTTGGTGACAGCAGGTCATATAACCTAGGTCCTTCTGAGTGTGGTAGCCTGTGTGACTGCACAGGTCAAATGCCCATGAAGCTAGTTCTCGTGCTAACTCAGATCATTAGTCACTGTGTCATAACTGCCTGATACTACAGTTGAGTTCTGGGAACTGGTATTAGTCAGGGTTCTTTGGAAAATAGAAGCAGTCTCTTCTTTCTATATCTCTCTCTTCCCCCTTCCTTT
>PVIA01009738.1:0-58111 GCA_004024845.1 Tonatia bakeri | reverse complement strand
CCTTCTGTGGCCCCTGGACCCCAGGGGGTGGCCCCGGTCGAAGGCGTGCTTCAGGTCAGCCACCGCCAAGGGACTGGGTCCATCCCAGTGGGCTGCAGATGGCCCCTGAGCTCCTTGAATCCTGACCCCCCGCCAGTAGGCGACTTGGGGCTCCCCACCCTGCTTGTCCTGGGCTCCCAGCCACCTCCACACTGGGGCGGACTTCCAGACACTCGGAGTGGCCACCCCCGTCCCAGCCGGGGCCGGCTCCCCCGGGGCAGGGGTCCCGGAGGAAGGCGGCGCGGCCCTCCCTTCCCCCGGGCACACACACGGTTAACCCTGGGCGGCTGCTGTTTGGATCGAATGCACTGGGGGCACTGGAGGCTCCGAGGCCGCTCACATCTGGCCCTGCTCTCCGCGCGCTGTCCTGCTTGCTTCAGCTCTTCCTTTACTTTCGAGAAACCCTGTTTCCGCTTCTGGCCAGAGAGAGAGAGAGAGAGAGAGAGAGAGAGAGAGAGAGGAGAGAGAACTGGGAGCAGAGGAGACCGAAGATCGGAACGGGACCGGCTGCTGCCTGCACTGTCTCCCCCTTTCCCAGCCTTCTCCCCGGAGGGCTTTTTCCTTCTTCCCGGCCCGCTCCCTCGACAAGTCTGTTCTTCCCCGACCTGGCCCGGGGGTGGCCCTGCTGCCGGGAGATGCTGTAGGAGGCGGTGCTGGGACAGCCCAGAGGCCGAGGTGAGGACACCAGCTGGAGGTAGGTGGCCGGGCGGGGACCCTGACGGGTGGGACCCGGCGCGCCCCGCTGCTTCTTGTGGCTTCAGCCTGAGTGCCAGAGCAGAGCAGACACCTTAGCTGCCGGCGGGCCAGGAGCCCAGTGGGAGGGGCCCCGGGTGGCACCGTGGCAAAGGGGCAGAAAGCCTGGGAGCGGTGGTAGGAAGGGTTCAGTGCCCATCCTTGATTCTCCCTTCCGCAGTGGGAGGGGGGCTGACCTCCGGCTCCCTCTGTGACTTGGGGCGGGGGCTCTATGGTGGATGGACACGGTCAGGAGCGACGGGACCTCTCTCCCTGTGTTTTGTGGGACATTTCTCTCGCTTCACTCTTGTCTGGCGCTGTTCTGAGGGTGTGAAAAGGAACAGGACCCGCGGCCCCTCCGCACCTGTGGGGAGCCCCCCTGCCCCGCCCGGATCAGCTGGCAGCCAGGCGTGCTCAGTCCTGCCTGTGGCCCACTTGGACTCCACGCGGGCCAGGAAACGGCAGCTCGAGTCTCGGTGTTTCTGGAGGGGGTCCAGCCTGGAGAGGGAGCAGTGATGTCCCTGTCCCAGGGACACTCCCGCCGCTGTCCACACTGCTGAGATTGGACCCCGGTCTGGGGCTGAGTCCCTGAGCTGCCCTCGAGCCACTGGATGGCACATGCCCCTGTGTCCGACCCCGTGTGTCCCGCCCCACTCTTCCAGGGCGCCCAGTGGGTGCAGGGGTGTGCCCCACCTGTCCTGGGCACCTGCGCCCTGCCCACCTGGGCCTCGCCGTGCTGATTCCTGGGCAGCCCTGCGTGTTCTGTGGACACCTGCAGCCCTCCTGACCCACTGGGACAGGGAGGCAGCCACCTTGCTGGGACTCCTCTCTGTCTCTCCTGTCACTCAGTTCCTGAGGACACAGGCAGCGGGGCATGCTCCGAGCTTTGAAAATGAGCATCCTGAGAAACCGAACTTTCTCAACTGCTAGCCAAGTCCCGGGTCCCAGGGGGGAGGACGCGAGGTCCTCAGAGGCTGCGAGGCCTTTGCCGTTTATAGCACGGGAAAGCGCAGCCGGCCCACGGGCAAGGCCACAGACAGACGCACTTGACTGTGGCGTGTGCTACAGGGGGAGGCCTGCCGTGGCCAGGAAGTGCCTCCTTCCAAGGCCTGCTCAGTGGCCCTGCCCGCGGGAGAAGAGGGAGAAAATGCAGGTGCAAGGGGGGTACTGGGGGGTGCAGATGGTTGACCCGCCCCTCTCCACCCTCCTCCACACTCTCCCTCCAGCCTCGAGAGTTGAGTGGATGACCCCGGCAATAACTGCGGGGACAAAAATAATGGCAGCTGTGGGTGTGAGTGTGAGTGTGCGTGTGTGTGTGTGTGTGTTACCCACAAACAGGCCCAGAGCAAATGGCCATTGTGAACGATTCCAGCAATGGCGCTTTCAGCCCTGAGACGCTCAGAGAGGCTCATGTGTGGCCCGGAGGCAGTGGACGGGGACTGGGGACGCAGACTCGCATCTCTGTGCCCAGGGAAGGGCTGGGACCTGCTCGAGGACGCACAGCTGGCCCAGCTGAGGCTGGGGCCCGAGCTTCCCGCTGCCCAATTTCCCCAGCCCCGCTGCCCCCAGAGAGAGTGCGGGCAGGAAGGACAGCCAGGTTCTGCTCCCCGGGGACCCTAGAGCCCTCCTCTGGCTCTTTCTCCCTCTTCCCACCTCGAGCCTCTCGAGAAGCCAAGCCAAGTGCTCCCGGTAACCAGCAGGTCCTGGGTGGGCTCTGCCAGCCAGAGGACACTGCCGCCCGTCCGAGGCAGGTGCAGCCAGGCCGCGAGGGCCTCCTGGCAGGTGGGGGCTGAGAGCGCTGACGTGGGCCGGGGAGGGTGCAGATGCCTCCTGCCTGTGGCGGCAGCTCCCGGTCCCGGGAGCCAGCACAGCAGAACTTCTTGGGAATATGCTTCCTTCTGTCGTTACTCCTGGTGCAGGCAGCCCTCCCTCAACCACCCCGGCTGTAATGAGCGTGACTCACAAACCAAATATTCTGGCATTGGACTTCACCCATCAAAACAAAGATGAAAAGAATCTCGTGGATCTGGTGGTGCCGCCGGGCGTCCTCCCGGAGACAGGAGCTGGTCCTCGGGCTCTCGTCCTCGGGGGCTGGCGGCTCCTGGGGGTCCCTGTCCCTGGGGCTGGGGGGCAGCTGCGGCTTTGGGGCCTTTGGGGAGGGCTGGCGGTGACAACTTGCAAAAGAAAGGAAGGCTGAGAGGTTCCGGTCCCAGCTCTGCCTGCCAGGCCACCGGGGAGAGCAGTGGCCCCTCGGGAAGCAGCCTCATTTGCGCCTGGAGGACCCCGGGGTGTTTAACTGAGGCTGACGGCCTCCGGCCAAGATTCGTCAGGGGGTTACTTATTTACTTTTTCCCTGTTTTTGCCTGTTGAGATCTGCCTCCTTGAAAAGTCAAATGAGACGAGGTGCCTCCTGGGCCCTTCCCACAGCTCTAGGGATTCCCGGCCCCTTACAGGACCCTGTGGACCAGCCCCATCCAAGCCTGAAAGGGGAGCTTCCTCCCACCCCCTGGGGCTGCCCCCAGAACCGTACGGTGAGGCCCAGAGGTCGGGGCTCTCGGGAGCCAGCTGGGGTGTGTCCTCGGGTGCTTGGCCCGCCAGGGCCAGGTCTGCCCTTTGGACCCACCAACGTGCCCATGGCCGGCAGACGGCCTCTCCCTCCTCCCCAAGCCCTTGGCCTCAGACCCTCCCTCTCCTGTCCCTCGGGGACGGGCTCCGTGGTGTGAGTAGCCGTCGGGGCTCGTGAGCCCTTTTGGGACATTGGTAGCTCTGGGTCCTTGTCCCCAGTGCAATTGAGAGAGATCTGTGGGGCGGGAGACAGGTGTGGCTCTTGGCCCGGTGTGCAGGCCCCCGTCCTTGCCCATGCTTGCTTTCCAGAGCTGGGCTTGAAGCCGGGTAAACGTGGGCAGGGGTCCCTGAGGCCCCCGCCGCCCACCTGGGCTGTTCCTGGCCAGTCCCGGAGGCCCCTGGAATTGACCCCTTCTCAACGGTGGACAGGGCTGGCTCAGACCAACTGGGGCGTCCCTCCCTGTCCGGATGGCCGTGCGGATGGCCGGGAGCCAGGTGGAGCCCAGTGCCTGCCCGTCAACCTGGCTCCTGGAGGGATTTTCCTGGAAACGCGGAGCACAGCAGGAGGCTGCGGGCAGGCAGGGAGCAGGGAACCAGACCCACAGGCAGGGCCGGCATGGGGGCAGGGGAGCTTCAGGAAGTGAAGCACTCCGTGCCCTGGGCTGGGTCCGGCCTTGCTGCTGGCCCTGGCCATGGTCACCCGGGAAAGCCACACTTGGTGGAGGGCCCTGGGCTTTTTCTTCGGGTTGCACCTTGGCCCCAGGGAGGCCCCCTGGTTCCTGGCCACCCTCTGCCCAGGGGACCAGGGAGAGAAAAGGACCTTACCTGGAAAATCTGTCAGTTCTGGTGGATTCCAGGGTGGGTGCTGTGGGGCTGGCCCTGCCCCTCTACCCTGGGGGTCTCTGGGGCTGCTCTCCGGGGTTGGGGTCCCGGATGTGCTTGGAAACACGTGGGCCGTTTCTCCCTGTGAACAGTCAGGTGGGAGCTGGTGAGAGATGGCTGGATCGGGGTGGGCTGGACGTGGCTGTGGGGCTCTTGGGTCTTCGGGCACCAGGACACCCCTCCCCCGTGAAGATATAGTTATGAGTCTGGGCTGGGGAGGCACCTGGGGGGGGCGGGACCAGAGTCCGGTGCCTGCCCCCTTCCTGTCCCGTTCCCTCCGCCAGCGCCCCTGCTGGGGGGTCCACCCAGGCAGACCCCCCGACAGTGCTCCGATCAGCTTCTGCCATTGGAGGACACTGGCGGTGGGACAACGCCATCGCCACCCTCGCACAATGTGGTCCTTCCCCTCCTTCCGTCACCAGCGTGGTTTCTGGGCCCCCTGCAGAGGCAGTGAGGGCCCTGGAAATGCCCATTCGACGGCCACACCGCCCACACCCATGACATTTTGGGGAGTATTCTTAGTGATGCTGTGCCTCAGTCCGAAGGGCTGAAACTCCAGGGGTGTGTTTTAAGAGGCCAGCGGGCTGGTGCCCCTGGAGAAACCGTAGCCCCTGGCAGGGAGCGGGCACTCAGCAGCCCGCTGGACGAGTGAGTCAGTGAATGAACTAGCACAGGGCCCAGCTGGCGGGGAAGCCGCTGCGAGCCCACGTGCAGCTGCCACTCCAGGTGCAGCGAAGCTGGCAGCGGGCACTGCCCGCCCGCAGGCCACCTGGGAGCCTGTCCTCCCTGCCCTCGGTCCGGGGCCCCTCGAGGGGAAGGGCCAGACATCCCTGGGTCCCCCCTGGGCTGCAGCCCCTCCCCTCGTGGGGCTGGGGGGTGGGGGCTCCTTCGCTCTGGACCCATTTGCTCACCAGAGAAACCGAAGGTTGTCACAGTGAGAAACGTGACGAAAGCAGTGTGCCCGGGGCCCAGCCTGCCCCTCATGGCCGCTCACTCGGGGCCGCAGGGTCCGTTAGAAGGAATCTCTCAGACGAGGGGCGGCCCCCAGCCATTAACTCCCGTGGCGAATCTGCCGGACTCCTGACGCTGGGTGCCAGCACCTGGCTGGAGGGCCCGTCTCGGGGCTGCAGGCAGCTTCCTGCCGCAGCAGGTGCCACCTCCGAGTGCCATGCCAGGGACAGGACGAATGTCCCTGCTTCTAGAGGCCATGTCCCCTCCAGCTGGGCATCAGCCCCGGGCCGATGTGTGTCCCGCACGGCCCTGCTCGAGCCCTGCGCTGGCCTCCGCGCCCCGGAGCCCCTCCTCCCCGCACGTGGAGTCAGATTCCCTGGAATAAACAAGATGCTCCCTCAGCCCCAGGGTGGGGCCTCATTGTCATTGTCCTAAGTGGAAAATAATGTGAATTTAATGGGCAGAAACAGGCGGCTGTTGCAGGGCCGAGGCCCAGAGCAGCCCGGGTGAGTGCACGGCACCCACCCAGTTTCCGTCGCCCAGAGGGGCCGCTCTGGGGCCGGCGGTTCGTGACCAGGTGGGCGGTCTCCGGGTCTCTGCCGTGGTGTGTGCGTGTGAGCAGACATGCAGTTACGTGAGTGTGTTTGCAGACTGCCTTGCACTCTTCCCCTCTGCACGTCGGTGAAGAGCCGTCTGTTTGCAGAGGCCACAGTGGGTGCTGCTGGCACAGCGGCCCCCCCACCCTGCCCCACCCTGCTCCACCCTGGCCGGCAGCAATGTCTGCCTCACACCCCTGGTGCTGCACCAGCCACGACAATGGCAGAGGCCTTCGCAGCTTCTGCCGCTGGCTCCATCTGGTTTTCGGCTGCGTTCTGTCTGCAGGGTGCGCCCCAGTTCCTTCGGTCCGACTGTTTCCGCAGGGTATGGGGGTCGTTGGCAGCCTTGGCCGATGGAGGCGGCAGTCTGAGCTCTTTCTGAAGCCTTGGATGTTCTGAGTGCAGAGGAGAGGGGCATTTGAGGAAAGGGTGGCTCGGTGGCAGCACCAGCATCCCATGGTCCTGTGACATTTAACAGTGTGCTCGGTGTCTCTCTGTCCCCTCCCTGTCCCCCAGGCCACCCACCCTGACTGAGGGAGAGGCTCACACAGGCTGGCTAGAGGCCGCAGCACAGTGTGTGGGACCCGGAGGCCTCTCGGGTGGCGGTGCCGCTCCTCCGGAGCCTCGGAGGGCGGGGTGGAGGCCGGCCAGGCTGGAAGGCCGGCCGCCGGGAACTGGAGACGGGGGACAGTGAGACAGGGCTCGTGTTTACGGGGAGCTCCCGGTCCGAGAGGGGCTGGCTGGAGGAGGAAGCCGTCATAGACCAGCCTGTGCTGGACACTGGGGGGGGACTTCCTAGAGGAGGTGGCATCGGGCTGGAGTCTGGAAAGCATGTTTGGTGAAGGGGGTGGTGGGAGACGAAGACAGAGGACTCGGCCATATGACTGTTTTGGGGACTTCCAGTGGCTCCATACGGCTGGAGGAAAGGACACGTGTCGGGGGCGGGGAGGACGACGGGGCCCAAGGGGTGGCAGGAGCCAGAGGGAGAAGCTGGGGGTTTACGTGTCCCTTTATTTCCACAGGACTCCTTTCCAGCCAAGGGCAGGGTTCGGATCCTCTGTTCTGAGAGCCACCTCTGGTGAGGACGTGGGAGGCCGGCTGGGGCGAGGGGCTGAGAGAGAAACAGTGGCGAGGCTGTGGGGTGGATCGGTCGGAGAGGAGACCTTCGGGAAGGCTGGGGGCGGGTCAGAGGTGACAGGCGCATGAGAGGCCAGGCCGTGTGAGTGGCACCGACCTCCACGAGCAAGAGCCGCCGGGGGAGCAGGTGCGGTGGGCGCTGGGGAGGAAGACGGCGGGTTAGCCGGGGTCCTCGGGTCTGTGACAGAGGGGAGAGATGTCCACAAGATGGTTGGGGACCTGGGTCCGGCGCAGAGCTGCCCGGCAGGAGTTTCTGCAGAGGGGAGAGTGTTCTGCCCACCGGGCCGTCCGGGAGGGTCTGAGAACGTCCCCATTTTCTTTATTCACGAGTCCCACAGGCTCGTGGCTGCTGCTTTGGGGAGCACAGACCCGGGGCTTGAAAACAGGCAGGGCAGGGACAATCACAGGGGAGCTGTCCGGGGTGCCATTGTGTGGAAAGTGACAGTCAGAGAGGGTGTTTCGGGAGCGGAGCTGAGTGCTGAGGACAGAGCCTGGAAAGTCCCTGTCGCTAAGGGGGCGATGGCGGGGCCAGGGCAAAGAGGCCGAGGTTAGCACTGGGGCAGCCAGTCCCCAGCACTCTTGGACGATGGAGGGGGAGTGGGCTGGACGTCAAGGGACGTCGGCGATCTCAGCTGGAGCAGGCTGGGTTGGACGGCTGACTGGCTGCTGCGCTGAGTGACATCCTTGGCCTGGAAGCCAGTGGTCGTGGGGCAGAGGTCCGTCTTCTGTCCAGCTTCCTCTGCAGATGGCTGCGTGGTGCCAGGGTGATGCCCAGGCCCCAGCAAACCAAAGACGCTGGTTTCTGAGAGGATGGGGTGGTGGGGTGCAGGCCCTGGAACCCCAGGTTCTTTCCTCCCCGTCTTGGGAGCAGTCAGCAACCTGAGGCTGTTTCGGCCGAGGGGCCGAGGGCCCGAGGGCCAGGCCGCGCCGCCTGCAGAGGGGGCTCACGGGGCAGCCCGGGCTGTCACTGCCCCCTCTCCCTCACGGTCCTCGGAGCCACGGCCAGCTGCCGCCCGGGCCCACAGCTGGGAGGTGATCCGAGGACAGTGCCCCGTGAAGGGGATCTTTGTCTGCGCGGGGCCGGGCCGGGAGCTGAGGGGCCGGGCCGGCTGGCCAGGTGCCCTCGGAGGCCCGACGCTGCCCCCACGGGGCCCCCCGTTTGCAGGGCCTGGGCGGGCACTTCCACTGCATCCTCTCTCCGCCCCAGGTGAGCCCTTCCCGCCAGGAGCTGTCTGAGGAGAGGATGGAGATGTTTCAGGGTGGGGGGCGGACCTCGGCCCCTCATTCCTGCACTGTGTTGTCCCAAGCCGGACACCCTGCCGTATGGGGAAAGGAAGCCCCTCCTTGTCACTGGACAGCCTCATCTCTGTGCCTGGCCGTGGGCCTTGAGGGTAAACAAACAAACACCCAAACCTTAAAAAAGTAAACCCTGCTCCTCCAAGCCGGAGGGCAGCTTCCTGGAGAAAGAAAGCGGGGGAGTGGCCGCGTATGCAATGGCACCAGGACACCCCGACTCGGCCCTGCCCCCTCCAGCTGCCCCGAGTTTCTTGGATGATGCCTCCCGTCCTGCACCGGCCCTGGGTCTACAAGAGGGAGGGAAGATTGTCGGAGACCCGCTGGGGCCGCCCAGCCGCAGACGGGGAGATTCAGTGTGGAAGGGGGTCTGGGCTCTGTGACCAAACGTGGCCTCCCTCCCGCCCGTTGCCAGAGCTTGGTCAGCGGACAGCAAGTGGGACAGAGGGCTTCTGCGAAAGAAACTCTTGACGGTCACTGGGGCCAGAGAGACACCCCAATGTGACACCTTCTCCTTCCTGGGCACCCCAGGGTGTCAGAGCAGAGGGGGCAGCTCAGGTTTCCACCCCGTCAGAGGGCAGTGGGGAGGGTCAGGGGGCAGGAGCATGGGTGTGGTTGGAGGCCTGCCAATGCCTTGGGAAATAAGAAACGACTGGATGCTTAACCTTGACCTAGAAGGTCGAGGTAAATTGAACCTTGACCTAGAAGACCTCAGGTGGGGGGAAGGTCCTGCCTAAGGCCGAGCTTCCTTGGGAGACGCAGGTAAAATTTGGTGGCGGGGGGGACACGTCCAGGCCCTAGAAAAGCCGGAGATATTTGCGTTGGGTGGACTGAGGTGCGGGACACAGGCAGAGCTCTGGGAAAGCATCGAGCACGGGCCCGTGCCCACAAGAAGAGACCTTCCGGAGACAGCACAGAGGGCTGGTGGCAGAGGTAACGTCGTGGGCGCAAGAGAGGAAGGAGCCGGAACGACTCCCAGGTTTCTGGCTGCCCTCCGTGGCCACCTCCTCCTTCCTCCCCCGCTGGCCGGCCCCACTCTGCAAGGACGGCTGTCCGGGACAGCTCTCTGCAATGACCGGGAAGCCCTGCTCCGGCTGTTCCACCACGGAAGCCGCCGGCCGTGTGCAGCTCTTGAGAGCTCAGGATGTGGCCAGTGTTTCAGAGGAGCGGAGTTGTGGATTCTGTTGAATTTTCGTTTGCAATGCAATAGCCGCATGCGGCTCGTGGCCCTCATACCGGACAGCACCGGTCTGGACTCCAGGTTTGCCACTCCAAGGTGGGCCATCAGCGGGGGGCGTGGCTGCCTCCTTCGCTGGATGGAGATCCTCGTGAGACCATGGAGCAGTCACTGACCCCGGGGCCCTGATGCCACGCTGTGTGTGCAGTGGGGGCATCGGGTGAGCCCGCCCGAGTAGGGTTTCTGCGGAGGGAACATTCCCGAGCTGCATAGGCGGCTGACTCGTCTTCCAAACTGTTGCTACTCCCGGGAGGTTCTAGGCTTTCTCCCCCTCGGAGCAGCTGGCCGCCCGATGGAGACTGAGGAAGAGGGGGAAGCATGTTTGTAAGATGCTTTCGTCCAACGGCACTGCGCTGGGTGTGGCACGGAGACAGAGTGCAAACATGTGGTGCCTGAGCTCTGGGCGGTGACTGTCGGAACCGGGCAGGACCGCGTGGACGTGGACGTGGGCGGGGCCAGCGCCTACGGGAGAGGACCGCCTGCTGGCAGCAGGACACTTGGCTGGGCCTGTGAGCGCCATCTCCTTACAGCGTGCGCCCCGGCCCACGCAGGTCGGAGAAGGGTAGGGTAGAAACCGTTAACCAGAAAGCGTTCTCAGGCGTCTGCCCTTCTCCAGATCCCGCTGTTGGCCCAATGGCCCCTTTCGGTGGTCCTCCTCCTGCAATGGGGGGGTGCCCTTCCTTGCCGGGGCGGTGGGGCTGGGGGCCGGTGGGGCAAGTTGAGGAGAGGAGGGTGGAAGGGCTGCAGGTCGGAGGGGCGAGGCGGGAGGACACAGAGGTTCTCGGGATTGCCGTGGAATCTGGCAAATGAACTTCTCCACGGGGCTCGGGAGAGGCCCGCCCAGGGCTTGAGTCATGTTGGAATTGACCTCAGATGCCTTGACCGCAAGGCGGCCTGGAGGCTGGACCACATGGGGCCAGATTCCCCGAGGGGGGGCCCTTCCCGGACCCACTGTGCTGAGCAGGGCGCATTCTTGGAGCCACCTTCCTGGGGGTGACCTCTCCCCGGGGGGGATGTCTTTGGGGGAGATGGCCCATTGTGGCCTGGAGCCAAACCTTGTTGGATGTCGGCAGTTCTGTGATTCCAGGACAGAGTCGCGGTGGACTCTGCTGCCAGACAGAGGAAAATGGTTCTGAAGATATTTTTGAAGATGCAAAGGTCTCATTCTGGGTTTGCTTTGGCTTCCAACGAGGAGGTTCTTGGGGAGGACCTCCAGCCCCCGCTGTCCCCTCTCTGTCCGCCCCACGCCTCCGGCTCTTCGCCGGGCCGTCACAGGCTTCCACCCCCGACACGGTCACCCCCACGCCAGCGGCGCCCTGGTCGGCATCTCCTGTGATCCAGGTACAGAGAACCCCTTTTCCAGACTAGAAACAGACAGGAAGACCTGAAAAATGGCGCTTCCATGCGGGGAGGACCGCTGACTGTCAGCGAGGGCTGGATCTCTGCTTCCCAGGGACACGTGGCAAACTCTGGAGATGCTCTGCACGTCCCAAGTGGGCGTGGGGTGCCGATGGCATCTGGTGGGCGGAGTCCAGGGACGCTGCTGAGCACCCCACATGCAGCGAAGGGGACTGCCACCCACAGCAAAGAACGGCCCAGCCCCCCCAAATGTCTGAGGGGCGAGGCTGAGACATCCCGTGGACAGAGTCACCCAAGGGAGCTCTTCACTTCCTGTCATTGTTTCCTGCTTTTCCAAAATGAATTAGATTCCCGCCCCCCCCCCCGCCCTCAAAAAAAGTTTAAAGAAAGGAAAGCCTCTTTTCTCTTTAAGTGAGGCGAGCTCGGCATTTAAAAGAAACAAGTCATTATTAAGGTGCCAAGGAGAAATAGGGGGCACAGAAGAGGGAGGTCAACCGTTCAGAGAACCCAGTCTGACCGACGCTTGTCGAGCGGCAGCCCAGGTCGGGGCGCTGCAGGGCGCTCGGCCGGGGCGAGGTGAGCAGACGGGGTCCCGGGCCCAGAGGAGGTGCCACAGCTGTGCAGAACCTCACAGGCCGGGCTGAACCAGCCCATGAGGCGACCTGAAAAGCAAGGGTCAGGAGCAGGAGGAGGGAAAGGGCCGGCCCGGTGAGGGTCCGAGAAGACTGCGGGGGAATATGAGGCGCCGAGCTGGGTCTTGCAGACCTGGCAAGATTTTGATGTGATCTGAGTTCAGACCCCCCACCCCCACCCCCAGCCTGCTTCCCTGGCACTCAAAAATTGGGCAGTCTTATGCCAATCAACTTCTCGTCTCCGTTTCCTCGTTCATAAGTTGGCTGTGATGACGAATTCATACTGTCCCCTGAGCAGAGTCGCCGCAGGTTCACCCGAAGCCAGTGATGGGGGTCAGGTGATTGCTGAGGACGGGCTCGCAGAGTGAACCCCGACGCTGGGTGGAGTCTGCGCTGCCCGCTGCCTGACTGCCCAGCAATGCCTGGTGCCCGTGGTCGTGGGTACTGCTCGTCCAGTTGTTAGAAGGAGAGAGGAGACAGGGTGCTCCTGGCAGGGGTGGGGGAAGTGGGGGGAACAGGGCAGCCGGCAGCTGGACCCGTGCCAGGAGTTGGGTGTGTGGCTGGAACCTGGCGCGTGTGTGGTCCTCAGACCAGCCGGGTGGGCAGCACCCGGGGCCCTTTAGAAAATACAGATGCTCACAGCCCTGCCCCAGACCGCCTGAGGCGGTATCTGCATGTTGACAAGATTTCCCAGGTGGTGTGTGTATGTGTGTTAAGATTCGAGGGGCAAGGAGCTGGAACACCGGGTGAGGGGTGCTGTGTGTGCAGCTGCAGAGGGGGGAAGGGGGGAGGGCCGGGCCCGCCCTGCTGAGGAGACGAGAGATGAGGGTGGGTAGGTGGTTATACAGACAGACTGAGTTTTCGCAGGCGCTTTATACACAAACACACGCACATGCACACTACCTTTGGCAAGTGGAGGTAGGTCGTAAGGATCCTGAGCCAGGGCTGCTCCCAGCAGGCTCCCTCATTGGGAAGGTCTCTGGCCCGGATGCTTGGTTGGTAGAGAACTTGGAGGTGGGGGCCCAGCTAATCCCCTGCAGTGGAGGGGGTGGGGGTCACGCAGAGGTGTGGGCAACCGCCAAGAAGGGGATTTGGGGGGGCAGCCTTGCTGGCCCCGAGTCTGGCGGGTCACATCTGCACGCTCCGCCCCTGGCGCTGGTTCCCGCTCCCAGCCCCCCTTGCGGCCTCTTGACTCGGCACAGGGTCTCCCCAGAGCTGTACCAGGCGAGCCCCCCAGCACGTGGCGAAGAACGCAGAGCCCACGGTCAGCCCGGTGGAGAGGGCGGTGCCCTTCCCAGCCACGCCTCTGTGCGGGGGGGGGGGCGGGGAGGGGCGGGGGAGCCCACGGCTTCCCGGGCTTCTGCCAGGAGCCTTCGTCTGGGCAGAAAGGCACTTGCAAAAACGGGACTCTGCCTCGGTGGTTCAGTTCCCGAAGCATCGCCGCCGCAGAGTGAAAGGAGAGGTCAGACGGGGGACTCGGGAGACTGTTGCCTGCCCCTCCCGCTGGCCTCTCGGTCACTGCCTGACCCCCACCCCCGACGGGGCTGCGGTTTCTCACGGGGCTAGATGGTGAGCACGGGTGGGCGAGGACTTACCACCGTTGGCTGGGGGGACGCCCCAACTGCAGACCAGGGGGTGTTTCGTCTATTTTAAGCCCAAGCACTGCTGGGCCTGGGCCTGACACGCTCTCCACATTACCGTATTTTGCCGTGTATAACACACACTAACATTTTTGGCCCAAACATTCAGAGAAAAAAAATCTTTCATTTTAATTGTTTAATTCAATTTTTTAATTTACTTATATTTAGAAGCAAAATCATGATCCTATCCAGGGTATTATTTTGCATATGGACATTGTTATTGCTTTGGAGAGTTACGCCTTTACCGCATGAGCACACATAAAAGAATTAAAAAATCCTTATATAGATACAGAATTCATACTACCCATGCATAATGCACATCCTGATTTTTCCCTCAAAAATTTAGGCAAAAAAAGTGCGCATTATGCGCGGCAAAATACAGTAGACGCTGCAGGACGCTCACAGGCGCGCCCCCTGGTGGCCGCCGGGCAATGTGTTGCCACCAGCCGCCTCGCTCATTTTTACAGCGCAGGCTGCGCAGAGCCGCTGGACAGTGACCACCCAAACTCGGCGGGATATTGCTCATTGTCCAGTAGGGACGACAAGTGACCGTCTCCGGAGCCGGGGGGCTGAGAGGTCCGTTCCTGGGAGGCTAGGTGGGCTCGGGCATCTGGGTGAGGCAGAGGCTCTAGGGGTAGGCTGCACGCACATGGGTTATGTGAGTACACGTGACTGTTCAGTGTGTGCGTGCATGTGTGAGTGTGAGTGTGGATGTGTGTACAGAGGGTGTGCGAATGTGTCAGTGCACATGGCAGTGTATTTGAGTGTGTATGTCAAGTGTGTACATGCCTGTGTGAGTGTTCACATATAAGTGTATGTGTGTGAGTCTGTGTGGGTGTACCTGTGCGTGTGGGTGTGCACCGAGGCTTGTGAGAGTGTGTGTTGTGTGTGAGAGTGAGAATGTGCATTGCACGTGTGGTCGTGAGTGTGTGCATGAGTGTGCGAGCGTGTGTGTGGCCGCCCCCCAGCAGGAGCTGTGTCTGGGACACCCCCCAGCGCCGTGCGTCTGCATGACGTCTGGCTCCTCAGCCGTTTCCCAGCGGAGCCCCTGCCCACCGCACTCCCGGGGGGTCTCTCCCAGCAGGGCACAGCGGACAATGGGCTCCCGTGGACCCGGACGTGCGCTGGCGTGCTGCCTGCTGCTGGCCTTCGCCTGTGGGCCGGTGCTGGGCCACCTGCCGCCTGACCAGCGGGACCCGCAGGAGCCGGAGGGGACCCAGGAGCCACTGCTGGACCACACTGAGAGGTGAGGCTGCAGGAGCTCCAGCACGGCTGGGCGGAGCCTAGGGTCCCGGCAGCCGGGGGCTGGGGTGGTGTTGCCCCCTCTAGATGCAAAGGAGCTGCATCGAGGCTGAGAGGCCGCCCTCGTGGGGGCTGGGAGGACTGGCGGGCAAGCGTTTCCCCCCTCACTGCCCTGGGCACCTCATCCGAGGCTGACGGGAGTGACGCAGCCTCATTCTGACCCTCGAGGAATGTGGGTCTGGCCGGGGCTTTGCAGTCTCATCTTTAAGTAAAGGGCACAGCAACCCCCCACAGCCTCCAGTGCCTCCATTCCCGCTTGGTCCTCTGAGGAGCTCTGCTGAGCTTCCAGGAAACGGAAGCAGGGACCAGGCTGGACCCAGAGCTGGGCCCCACGACCCTGACCTCTGGGTCAAGTTGCAAGATGGGGCAGGAGGGCGGACGCCCGCTGACGGGAACGGCATTCCTGGAAAAGTTATGGAATTCCGCTGGTCGGCGGTGGCGATGCAGACGGCAGGCAGGCTATCTGGGATGTTTCGTAGGGACACACAGAATGCTTGGGATGCCTTGTGAGACTGTCGTGCATCAAATGTGAGGCCTGAGACACCCGGGTGACAGCCCACTGCCGTTTTTCTGTTTCTTCATTATTTCCGAGCCCTGGGTTGACTTGTTACCCAAGGCTTCGGGCCGTCTTCAGGGGAACTGCACAGGATTCCGCAGTCTGCAACACCCCCCACCCTGGCCTCCTCCTCCTTGTTTTTGTCCAGCAAACACGGACTGAGTGCCCATGATTGCTCTGGCCGTCTGCTAGGCACAGTCCCTGGCCTCCAGCAACTCTGAGGCTGTGTGGGGGCAGACAGGACCCAACGCAGTGACGAGAGCCCACGCTGCTGGGGGAGACGAAGCTGAGGGGCGCCTGTGTCTTGAAGGACACTCGGGAGCCTCCCAGGTGCAGAAGGAGGCCAGGTCGCCCCTGTAGCTACGGCAGCACAGGTGTATGCATGGACCTGCGGTACCCGGCAGCATGAGGGCTCCCAGCTGGGGTGGAAGGATCAGGGGCTGGAGGCGGAGGTTGGGAGAAGCGGTGAGTCTGGTGGGGAAGGTCTGTCCCGAGCTTCACCGACTTTCTCACGGGGGAGAAGCTCCCCCACCCCCAACCAGGGGCTCCCTCTCATGGGGGAGTCCCGGAGAGGTTCCTACTTAATGGAGTTCTGGAAAGAACGCTGAGGGTGGCAGAGGGGAGGATGCGTTGACATGGGGGTGACGCATTCCAGGGGAGAAGCCACCAAGTCAATGACGAGGAGGGCCCAGGGGCGTGGGCTCTGGAGGCACCCGAGTGTGGCCAGGTCTGAGTCTTCAGACCTCTGCCATCCTTGGAAGGCAGCGGTGAAGCCAAAGAAGCATCTAGAATGAGGCTGGGAGTTCTGTTCAGGGTGACCAGTGGTGCTAGGAAGCTTTGGAAAGAAAAGATTCTAGGGGCAAAGTGACAGTGACAGGCCATCACACCACGGGGCTTGTGGAATCTCTGGGTGGAGACTCCGGGTGGGAGTCGGGGGGGTCCATCTGGGAGACCAGGGCTTGTGGGTGGCGGAATTTAGGGTGTTCAGATCCACTTCCTGGACTGCAGAGGTTTGCAAGCAGGAGTAGGGTTAGGCGAGGAGCTGGCCCTTTGAGAGGGGCTGTGCCACCACCCACAAGGGGTCCCGCCGCAGCCCCAGAGCCTGGGTGGGGAGCCCCGACCGAGAGTAGGGGCAGTGCAGCTACGTTGCCACCAGGGGGCAGCACGCAGCCGTCACCCTCCACCCGGCCCAGGAGACCGTCTTCCAAAGTCAGGTTGTAAATAATCTTAGTCTCCAGCGGCTGCGGCCGGAAGGGACCCCAAAGACGTAGTCAAACCCTCTCCTTCACAGCGAGTCGGCCTCACAGGGCATCTTCTAGAATCCTGGATGCACGAAGGGGACGGCCAGTCGTGGCAGCGTCTCACGCGTGGGGAGACCTCCTCCCGCAGGGCCGACTTCTCCGGAGCAGCTCAGAGCCCTCACATTGCGGCAGTCTCCACCACTACTGACGGCTGTTACGAGAGGGCAGGGGGCGAGGGAACGAGCCCCACGGAGGGTGCCGGCATTCACCGAGAGCCAACGGGGCTCCGTGCGGGAAGGCTGGCACGGCCCCTCGAGCCGGGTTGTGACTGCGTGGGGCTCTCACTGCGGCGTCCTTATTCCCTTAGGGCCGAAGAGGAGCATGAGAAGTACAGCCCCCGGCAGGACGAGGAGCCCCCCGCTTCCCGGTGCTATCGCTGCTGTGACCCCGGTGCCCCCGCGTACACCGCGGTGCCGGTGCCACAGATCAACATCACCATCCTGAAAGGTCAGGGCGCGGCGGAGGGCCCGTCCCGGTAGGGCGGAGGGGGCCAGGACGGCTCTCTTGGGGCGCAGGGCAGAGGCAGACTGTCCTCACAGGGGCAGGAAGAGGAAATTCCATTTCTGGGGCTCTTGGCCCCTTTCCGAGAGGAGAGCTTGGACCTCGCCTACCTGCGTTGCCAGGACGGGCCTCTGGGGTCTGAGTTTGGAGGATCGGGGCCTCCCCACCCCCAGCCATCTGCACGCGGGGCCCTGCCCACAGCAGTGAACCTGGCGTGGCCTGCAAACAAAGTCGTACTGGGGAGAGTGGTGGCTGGGTCAGGGTCCCAGCGCCCCACCAACGGCGGCAGCCCTCCACTTGCACCGATTGGGCCGTGGCTTGGACGCCTTGCCTGCTGCGTTTGGACAGCCCCCTATGTCCCCTCTTCTGTGGGGGGACTTTCCAGAGGGAAAAAAGGACGATAGCTTCTGGCTGAAAATAGAGCCATCCCTGAGGCTGGGTCTGCTTGCTTGATGCTTGCTTGATGCCACGTGTTTTCCTGTCCCTTTCAGGCGAGAAGGGTGACCGGGGACTTCGGGGCCTGCAGGGGAAATACGGCAAAACGGGTGCAGCAGGTGTCCGGGGCCACGTGGGACCCAAAGGGCAGAAAGGCTCCGTGGGGGCCCCCGGGGACCGGTGCAAGACGTACTACGCCGCCTTCTCCGTGGGCCGCAAGAAGCCGCTGCACAGCAACGATTACTACCAGACCGTGATCTTCGACACGGAGTTCGTGAACCTCTACGGCCATTTCAACATGTTCACCGGCAAGTTCTACTGCTACGTGCCGGGCGTCTACTTCTTCAGCCTCAACGTGCACACCTGGAACCAGAAGGAGACCTACCTGCACGTCATGAGGAACGCGGAGGAGGTGGTGATCCTGTACGCCCAGGTGAGCGACCGTAGCATCATGCAGAGCCAGAGCCTGATGCTGGAGCTGCGGGACCAGGACGAGGTGTGGGTGCGCCTCTTCAAGGGCGAGCGGGAGAACGCCGTCTTCAGCGACGAGTTCGACACCTACATCACCTTCAGCGGCTACCTGGTCAAGCACGCCGCGGAGCCCTAGCCGCCCGCCGGCCTCCTGCTGCCCCGCCAGGGGCTGCCTCCTGTTCTCCCCTCCACCGCCCCCCAGCCCCACTCCCACTCCCACCTCGCGCCGACGGCCCCTCGGTCCAGCACGTCTCCCGATTTGGGCTACCCAGTTCCCACGTCCCCGGCCTGGCATTCGACAAGAGGCCCTTCACAGGAAGGGAGGGAGGAATGGCCGTGTGGTTCCAGGGCTTGCTGTCTCTGGAGACAAAGTCGGAGGGGGGACTCTATGGGGAGCAAAGCTCAGTAGCGCCGAGGCGGAGCCGCACACCCTGGCGTGGCCTCCATGTCTGTCCCCCCGGCATCAGCTTCTGTCCCCCCTCTCAGCACGTTGCCCACGGGCGGGACAACCTGTGGTCCTGCTACGGCCATCAGGATTAGGTGACATGTCCTCTAACCGTGCCCCCCCACCCAGCACTCGGTCTCAGATTCCTATGTCCCAGAGGGCTCAGCCTCCAGCCCCCATTGCCCTCCCCCGGGCCTGGGACCAGCTCCTAACGACGCAGGAGCAGGAGAGAGCGGAGAGGGGCTGGAAGGTTCCCCTCTTCCTGTCTCAGGGCTTCCACCGGGCTCAGTCCCTGACACCGGGGAGAAGGCACGTCCCAACCAGTGGGGCCGGAGCCCCCTCTCCGGGGTGGGTGGGCTGCTGCCGGGATTGGTGCTGTGGCCTGCGGCCAACTTTGGCCTGGCAGCCCTCCCTGCCTCTCAGGAACACCCTGGGCTGGTCACTCTCCTGCCTGCCTGAGCCCCTCCAGGAGGCTTCCCTCCCACCACCAGGGGACCTTGGCCTTGACTGGTGCCTCTGCCTACCCTGGACCTGGCCACGACCCGCCCCTCCCTCTGAAGGACTTCTGCCGGTCAGACGTTGGGACCCTTGCCCCATGGGGGCGCCCGCTGCTGCTTCCTGCTGTCCCGACGCGCTCTCAGAAAACATTAAACTTGGAACTGTGTTTCAGCATGGAGGCCTCCTCTGTCTGGTCTGTGAGCCCTTCAGTCCCCACCCCCACACCCCACCCACTGCCTGTGGGAGGCCCCAGGGCGTCGGAACCCCTGAGGCACAGGCCGGGCCTGAACTGCCTCTTTCTTCCTGGGGCACGTTTCACACGCTCGTAGGTCTCTGAGTGGCAGGCGGGACGTGGACTTGGACAGCTGTGTCTGTTGCCTGGGGCTGTCATGACAAGCCGCCGGGAGCCTGGCCGGGTCACAGTTCTGCAGGCCGGAAGTCCCCAACCCAGGTGTGGGCCGGGCTCCTCCCTGCCCAATCCCCCGGGCCTGTAGGGCAGGGCCCCCCTTGCTCCTTTCAGGGTCTGGGGGCCCCAGGTGCCCCGTGGGTTGTGGCTGCGTCACTCCAGTCTCTGCCTGGGTCTGGCCTCACTCGGTCTCCTTCCCTGTGTCTCTCTAACGTCCCCCTCTTTTGAGGACACCGGGCATAGAGGTAGGGCCTGCCCTCGCCTGGGATCATCTCTCAAGATCCTTAAGTTAATTATGTCTACAAGAACTTATTTCCAAACAAGGTCACGTTCACAGGTACAGCGGGACACAATTCAGCCCATGTGCAGGACCTGCGGCTCAGCGACAAGTTCCCCTCCCTAGGCCCCCTTCAGGTCTGGGCGGCGAAAGGCAGATGCTTCTCTCCTTCGTTTGCCAGCTGGGTCCGAGACCAGAACCCTCCTCCGGCTGGCAGCAGGTGGTTCGGGAGCTGCCTGCTCCTTCTGGGGCCAGCAGGCTAGCCAACAGCTGGTGTCCTTCTGCTGCCGGGTCCTGGGGTGAGCCTGGGCGGCGTGCAGCCTCGGGCTGGGGCCAGGCCGGACCCAGCTGACACCGAAGTCCTGCTGTTTGTAGGACGAAGGGCATCTCGGGCCTCCACGGGGGGCTGCTTCACACATAACAGGGAGCAGGACGGGGTGTAAGCCCCACAGGTGTGTGGGGAGAAAGTGTCAGCTTCGCCCAGGTGCCCTCCAGCTCCCTCTTCCAGGGACAGTGGCATGGAGTGTGTGACCCCTGTCCCACTGCTGGCCACGCCCGCATGGGAATGGAGGCCATGTTTGCTCTGGGGCACACCCACAGCCCCTCTGGGTACCCCCACCTTTTGAGCTCTCCCCACAGCCCCTGCTCCCCGCCCCATCTTCCACCCCCATCCCGCCGGCATTCCCTCCCCGTTGGCTCCTTCTCCAAGCACCCCGCACTCGCGTTTAAACACGAGTGAGACCTGGCACTTGTTTCCAGAGGACTTTCCAGGACTGTCACAGAAGGGCGACGGGGATGCCAGCCTGCTCAGGGGAGCAGCGTGCTGGGCACCGGGTGGTCCGCGCCCTCCGACCCCTCCCTGGGCACCTGACCTTCACGGGACCCTTTCCTCTTGTGTCCCGACCCCGCTGGGGAAGGACTGGCCGAGCGACCCTGGACGGAAAGGCTTGGCACACCCAGTTGCCACACAAACATCAGTGTTTTGGCAGAAGGCCTTGGAGACGGCCGATGACTCAGCCATCGATGACAGCTGCTTACGTCAGGACTCTTGGGGGTCTCGGGGGCCGATGGTGGGAACAGTGAGGAGGGCACTCCCCATTCCCGGGCGGGGGTCACTGTGGCTGTGTGTCAGTGCCCAGGGTCATTCCTATGGGGCTCCCCAGGAGCGGGGGGCACAGTGGCCCGATGGCGAGCTCGTTGCATTGGGTCACGGTAACCGGGACAAAGTGGGACCTTCTTGCCCAGACCACGAAGAAACTGGAGAGTGACAGAAAGTAAGGACTACACCTAGACGTCTCCACACGGAAGAGGGTGGGGTCGGACCCAGCCTTACACCACGTACGAAGATGAACTCGAACAGGCCCAGAGGCCCAGATGTGGGGGCCGCCGCGGTAAAATCCTTGGGGAAAAGCCTGGGTGTAAACGACTGTGACCTTGGGTCAGGCAAGAGTTTCCTAGCTATGACCTCACCAGCACCAGCCACCAACGACAGGAATAACAGATGGGCTGGACATCACCGGAATTCCAAATTCTGCTTTAAAGGTGCCGCCAAGAAGTTGAAAAGGCAACACGGAATAGGGGAAAATGTTTGCCATCAAACAGCTGATAAGGGATTGTATCTAGAACGTATACAGAAATTTTGCAACTCAAAAATAGAGAGACAGCTCGATTCAACATGGACAATGGATCTCCACAGACCTTTCTGCCAAGAAGGGACACGAATGGCCAATAAATGACCCACGAAAAGATGCTCAACGGCACCGGTCACCAGGAAAATGCAGTCGAAACCACGGGGAGGTGCCACTTCTCAGCCAGCGGGTGGCCGTCGCCAAGGTGACCGGGGTTTGATTCCGCCAACGGGAGGGGCCGGGACAGGCGGCCGTGGCCCGCAAAGGGGGTCGGAGGCTCCCGGGGCGCGGTGGGGGATGGGCAGGTGCGGGGCGAGTGCTGGAAGGCTCCGGGTTCTTGCCGGAGCGAAGAGGAAGACGCTCTAGAATTGGCCGTGGCGGTGGCTGCGTGGCTCTGTGAACGGACCGGGAACACCGACTCCCACACTGAGTGGGTGAGCTGTGAGGCGTGTCAGTTGTGTCTCGAGAAAGTCGTTGCAAAAAACAAGCCACAGGCAGCGCCCTGAGCAGCACCCACCCCGACCTGTCTCCTGCTTCAACCACGTTTGCACGGAACAGACCCAGGGACGCCCCTTCTTCCAGCCTCCAACCCCACCCACCCCTTTGCAGTCGCCACCTTCACAGCCACCCCGGCCACCCTGGGCCTCCGAGACCAGCCAGTGCCGGTTTTTGTCCTTAACCCCCGACTGCCGAGCCACCGTTCCTCAGAATCATTGCACCCAGGGCCGCCCACCGCCTGGCCAGCCTGCATCTGCCGGCTGCCCACACCCACCTCCCTCTGGGCTTCTGTGTCCACCAGGAGGCTGGGCCCTGGAGGCCGGGGCCACTTCGTCCCCGACATGGCCCAGGACACACCAATGCCGCCCAGCGGCTCCTGAGGATGCAAAACCGGCCAGGAGGACGAGCCCCCTTCCGGGACGTGCGGAGGCCGTCCCACCACCAGGGGGCGACACTCAGGACGCAGGGGAAGCCGCCGGGTCCTGGAGAAGGGCCTGACCCAGGCCCCGGGGGACCTGCGGGCCCTCGTGCTGCCCGCACAGCCCCTCGGCTCCGGGGCTTCCTAGGGGAGCAGGTGAACCTCGTGGGGAAGATGGGTGACCGCCTGGCTCCCTCCGCAGGCTGCCGGTCCCCGGGCCGGGCCACTGTCTCTCCCACAGGCTCCCCCTGGAGCACGACAGGAGCCCGTGGAGCCCAGAGGCCCCCGAGTCCCCTGGAGTTTGGCTCCTGCCTGAGCCTCTCCCTGAGACCGCAAGGCAGCCTTTTGACCAGCCCGGGGCCTCTCCCCGTGCAGATCAAATGGAAACAAAGCCTTCTGCAGTGAGGGGGGTGGGGTGGGGGTGGAGAACAGGCACACAAATGCCTTGCCCTTCTCTGCTGAGGTCTGGGGTGTTCGGGAGCTCCGGGAGAATGACCGCGGAGCCAGTGTCGTTATTCTGGGCCGGGCTGAGGGTGGGGCCGGGGGCGAGGGGCCGCGAGGCGACCTGGGGTGTCAGGGCTGGGCCTCCCCAGAGCATGACTGGAAGGAGTGGAAGCTGGAAGGTAGCGGGACCGTGTATTCAAGGGGCTGGAAAAGAATAACTCAATCTCAAGTTCTATTCTCGAAGAAAATATATATGTATTAAAAACACACAAACATTTTCAAGCAAACAAAAATCAGGAGAGTTTGTCACCGGAAAACCTGCTCTACGTGAAAGAGAGGACATGTAGGAACGGAAGACAAGCCACCGAAACGGTAAACTTGGTGGCAATTCTAACGGAATATCGCCTGCATGGAAAAACAAGTGACGACTCGGGAAACACGGATTTGGGAGTTCCTGGGACTCGCGAACACAGCGTCACCGCGTGACCCAGCAGGCCCGCCCTGAGCCCGGAGCCAAGAGAAACAGGAGCAGACGCCCGCGCGGACACTCGTGCCCGAGGGCGCAGGGCAGCGCTGCCCACGGCAGCAAGGCGGGGCGGGGGGGGGGGGCTCGCCGCGCCCACCGCCGGGGTGCTGGGGGACGAACGGACGCCGTGCGGGCCGTGCAGTGAAACGTCCTCAGGAAAAGAATGGAGCGGGATGCTGCCACGCGCTGCGACACGGGCCAGCGGGCAGACCGTTACTCCACGTGACACCCAGGGCACACACAGGGTGTGACTTCTTTCATGAGCAAGGCCGGGGTGGGAAATCCGCAGGGACGGGAAGCCGCTGAGTGGCCGCCCTGCGCAGGGGGCGGGGGGCGGGGCCCCGGGTGTAGGGGGCGGGGCCCGGGTGTGGGGGGCGGGGCGCTGGGCACTGGCTGCTGACCGGCGTCGGTCAGGAGGGACAAAGGCTCCAAAACGACACCGGCGGTCGTGCTCCTCTGCGAACATATTAAACACGGAGTGCAGCGCCCCAAGTGGCTGGGTCGCGTCATATGTTAATTATATCTCCATAAAGCCATTGCGAGAAGAAAGGAGGGAAACCAGAGTCCAGACTGAGGAGCAAACAGAAAGCGTTGAGGAAAACGATACATTTAAATCCCGATCTGGTAGCGACTGCGTTCACTGTAAATGGTGGACTAATTGCTCCAGTTAAAAGGCAAAGATTATTATTCAAAATTTTTTAAAAAACCCCAACTATTTACAAGGCAGTAGATGTAAACCATCGGAACAGAACAAGATTGAGAGTAAGACAGGGGAAAGAGGGCCTCACTCGCCCTGCAATGTTCACTGAAATAACAGTGGCCGAGGTGGCTGTTAACCCGAGAGCGCTGGGTGGGGCAGGGTAAAACTGATGATGTTTTAGCCATACAGCACGTTTTACTTTCAAAGCCTGGAATGACACAGCGTTTATTCTTTGAGTACAATGTAATTATGCTAAAAATCAGTGACAAAAATTAAATTGAGGTTTGGAAGTTAAGAAATATACTCCTCCATAACACAGGGATTAAAAAATCAATAACAAGACACTTTGGCTGGTGTGGCTCAGTGGATTGAGTGCCAGCCTGCGAACCAAAGGGTTGCCGGTTCGATTCCCAGTCAGGACCCATGCCAGGGTTGCAGGCCAGGTCCCCAGTAGGGGGCGCACAGAGGCAACCACACATTGATGTTCCTCTTCCTCTCTTTCTCCCTCCCTTTCCCCCTCTAAAAATAAATAAATAAAATAAAAAAATAAGACAACTTACAGTATTAATTTAGGAGGAAATGAAGGATCCACATGGTCTTAAAAGTATAAAATAGAATCTGGCATTAAAAAGCTTTCCGCAGAATAAATTTCCAGGCTCAGCTTGTTTGATGAGTAAACTTTACCAAATATTTGTGGAAAAAATAACCCTGATCTTATACACACTCTTCTAGAGAAGAGAAAAAGGGAACATTTTCCAACTTGTTTTTGCCACAATCTCACCCAAAACCTGATGAGAGGATGGCAAAAGGGAAAATTGGAGGTCACCCTCACTTGGGAACATGAAAAAAGTCTGACACACCCCATGAGCAAGGACAGGAAAACCTTTCCAAAAACTACGAACGACCGGGGTCCCTGTGATAAAATTAAAGTGGGACCCCGACACTAGAAATTAACTCCAGGTGAACTGTAGGTCCGAAGATGGAGGGCACCAAAACTCTAAAGCATGCCCCAGGACAGAATATTCCGTATTTTCCTGACTTCAGGGTGAGAAAGGACATTTTGAAAAAGATACACAGATACTAACTCTAAGAGAAAAGGCTGATGAACTTGGCTGCAGCCACACTGCGGACCGTTTTGGGTGGGTTCGAGAGGGGCTAACAGAAATCACAGCCTTCGGGCTTCGTGGCAATGGAAGCGCCCCCTACCAACACCTGGGGGGCACCGTGGGTGATTCCTGGGGGGAGAGGTGGCCCCTCCAAAGCCTTCAGAGCGACCCAAGACAGGGTTAAACATAAGAGACCTGAACTGCCCACTTCTGAGACCAGGAAAAGACAGCAAAACATTGTCCATCCAAAGAAAACAAGGGGAGAGAAAAGGAAGGCCACAGAGGGACACAGGAAATGCACGAGAGCCAGCAGAACCCAGCGCTGGTGTTTTGAAAAGACAAGCAAGACAGACAGCCCTTCGCCAAAAAAGCGTCGAGAAGAAAAGAAAGAAGACAGGAATAAACAACTCAGAGTGGAAACGAGGCAAACCCACGAGATTAGAAAGTACGATCACACATAACCGGGGCCTCCACGAGATGGACACTCCCCCAGGAAAACAGGTGTTACCAGTGCTGGCCTGGGGAGAGAGGCAACACGTCTGAAGAGGTCGTGAACCGGAAAGGAAGATGAAATACTGAAGATCGACCCTCAGAAGGCCTCTAGAAGTTTGACAGGTAAAAACAACAAGGAAACAGAAGAAAGAAAAGCAAACACAATGGGACAATTCTCTGCAAAAAATGCAGGCAGATGTCTTCATAGCCACGAAGCTGGCATGGTGCTCGTCAGCAGGAGCTGACCCCGGGGGAGCGTTGACCCGGGGGGAGCGCTGCCAGCAAACTTGGCCGTGACTGACCCCATAACACCTGCGCTGTACAGGGCCTCCGAAGAGTTCCACAGTACACGCACCCGTTTGCTTCACATGAGGGGAGAGGCGAAATCCGGGCGTCACCCCACACACTTTGGTAAGAAGTGACAACACAGTAGAACAAGAGCCCCAAAAGCATTGTCACGGAAGAAATAAGCCGTATCCTCGTGGCCGAACACCACGTTCCAACAACAGTGACACGTTTCCGTGCACCTAGCGGGGGTGGGGGGTCGCAAAAGGTTTGGGGTAACTGCACTGCCCCCGAGCTGGGGAGCACATCTGGGGAGTCCCCTTGGTTGACAGTTACTGGCAATTGAAACCGAAAATGTGGGGGTGATTACTGTTAGCCACCCCACTTCCATTTCTCTCTGGATAAGACAAAAACACATGTACCCAAGAAGGTTCCAATAAAGATGTCCATCTTAACATTTAAAAAACCAATGTTTGCTATTCAAATGTCGCCAGTAGGTCGATGGCTAAGTAGACTGTGATGTGTTACAGTGATATTGTATCAAATAATAGTAAAAATGAACAAATTGTAGCCATATAAAGCAATGTGGCTTGATTTGTTAAAAATATTGCTGGGCAAAAAGCAAGACACAGAATAATTTGAACAATATAATACCTTTTTATTTAAAATTAGTTTTTTAAAAAGATTTTATTTATTTACTTTTCAGAGAGAGTCAAAGGGAGGGAGAGAGAGAGGGAGAGAAACATCAGTGTGCGAGAGATATATCAATTGGTTGCCTCTCGCACGCCCCCATCTGGGGAACCTGGGCCGCAACCCAGGCGTGTGCCCTGACTGGGAATCGAACCTGAGACCTTTTGGTTTGGAGGCCGGTGCTCAGCCCACTGAGCCACACCAGCCAGGGTGATACTGTTTTCATAAACACAAATGAGGCTGTGTATTTTCAGGTACACACGCATGTGTAAAGTATCCTAAAACACTGGGGGATGCAGGCCAGACTGCTGGTGTCGGGGACATTAACTGCTCTCTGAGGACGGGAGAGGAGCAAGGAAACCAAGAGGGAGGTGGATAAGACACTAACGGTATGTGTGGTGCTTTAAATAATTAAAAGGAGGAAATGAATGGAATGTTTGTGCAGTTAAAGTAGTAATACAGGGACCCAGCAAGGGCAGGCGTTCCGGGTTTGCCACGTGTCGTGGAGGTCTGGCGTTTCTCGTGGAGGTGCACCACCTATACTGTGGAGAAGCAGGATTGCGGTCACGGGTGGAGGTTGCAGGATGTCGGGCAGGTGCCCGGGCACAGCCTCGCGTGGGTGTCAAGGGGTGTCTGCTGGGGCCTGAGGCCAGCCCCGCACTCTTTCTCCACGAAGCCTTTGCCAAACGCTTGGGAGGATTCTATAAAAGGAAGCGGTACTTCAAAAGTCTTAGAAATGACTTCTGCTCACACCCCGGCTGGTCTGGGCGTCCGTCTGAGGGAAAGGAAAGGGAGCTGGGTCACGGGAGGAATGCACCGAGAGGCAGTAGGCTACGAAGGCTTTGTCCAGAACGATAGCAGGCTATTGTTTTGAGAAGTTTTTCTAAGCCCCTGTATTCCCTGTCAAAGCTGGAGAAGCGCCCAGACAGTATGGGCTTAAATCAGACCGAAGGCTCGTTTCCGCATGTTAGAGGCCACACACACAGTCCAGGGCAGTGCAGGGATCTGTGCTCTCGGGGACCCGGGCCTCTTCTCTCTTGTTGCTCAGTGCCCTCCCCATGTGGCTGCCACCTAATAACCTCCGATGGCTGCTGTGGTTCCCGCCATCACATCCTCACTCCCACCTAGGAGCCAGCAGGAAGCAGGGAACAAAAAGTGGAGGGCACGTCCTTCTGTTTTGCAGGCACATCCAGACTCACTCGTGTCACTTCCGTTCTTGTCTGGCAAAGCAGAGCTGGCTACCATGTCAACTCTCAGCTGTCAGGGCTGCTGGGGACATTGTCATCTGGGCAGTCAGCAGAGGCCATAGGGCCCGACTCCTTCCTGCCTAGGAAGGTGTGCAGGGTGACCTGTGTCTCCCTGCCCTCCTAGCCCAGAGGATGGCCTTCCAAGAGGAGTGAAGGACAGAGGCCCTGGCCTGATTTTTCCCCTGCAGAGACCGAGCCTGCCCTGAGGGCCATTTAAGACTAAGAACTATGTTTTTGCTCTGAGGGTGAAATGTTTACTTACTTATTTTTACCTCCAAGCTGTCCGTGAGCATCCTGTCCACCTGGTTGGCTGCAGACCAGGTGAGGGTGACTCCACATCCTTGTGCCCCGCTGAGCGCCGCCGGTGTGGGCTCGGGACCTGGGTCCTCGAGATCCCTGTCCTCCCTGGTGTCACTGTTTCCTACTCCTGCCTGACCCTGACCTCCCCGCCCTGGGCAGTGCGGCAGGGTGCCATTGCACAGCCTTAGTCATCCTCCCACCCCCGGAGTTTATGGGAGCTTGGGGCCTCGTAAGGTTCAAAGCCCACAAGGATAATAAAGACACCCACTCCACTGGGCTTGGGCCGCAGCTGCAGGCCAGCCGGGACACTCCCGGAGGCACAGAGAGGCGTCGGGTGAGGAGAGAGTGGGCTGGTCCACGCTTGGCTCCCTGCGGCCCAGTCTGAGTCTGGCCTCCCAGGCCCTGTCCTCCTGGCTGCTCAGGCCACCTCTGTCACCTTCACTGTGCCCAAGATGCTGGAGAGGTGCCATCTCTGAGACACCTCCAGGCCCGGGACCCTTGGGGGCCCTGCAGAGCACAGGTGTGGGGGTGTAGAAAAATGGCTGCAGTGGAAATTACGCGTGGTAGACTCACAGCAAGGGGAGAAGGCCCCTGCTGTGTTCTGGTCGCTCAGTGTCGTTTTCACAGCATGCAGACTGACCTGTCCAGAGGTTCGGACACCTCTGCGACCCCACCCTGGGGAAAAACGAGCTCTGCCTCTAGTTACATAACTATTTCAATACTTTTGATCTATTAATGGGTCACTTTATCAACGGTCTTTTAAACAGGTTATGACGTGACTGGGTCCTTTGTTAATGACTAGGATTAACCCTTTAACACTTGTCCACATGTATACCTAAATGAGAACTATGAATTCGCCTTTTTTGAGAATGATCTGTGACTAGGGGTTGGAAGAACTGAATTTTGATCTAACTTCTGGCGCTTACTGACCTCGTGACCTTCGGGAAAACGGAAGCTGGTGACGGAGAGTTCTTAAAACCAGCTCAGCCTATCCCGGGCTGAGACCCCGCCCCCGCCCGCCCCCGCCCCGCCCCCAACTGCCCTACTCGGCGAGGCCCCGCCCTGCCCCGCTCCCCACGGCCCCGCCCCTCGGTACAAAGTCCGCCCGCGAGTGCGACGTCCCACAACTGCAGATCCCGCGGGCCAGGCCGGTTGGGACGGGCGTCCGCGCCGCGCCGTCTCATTGGCTGGCTGCAGAGCGGTCCCCAGGCCTGCGATTGGCCGACGGGCGGGCTGACAGCGTCATGGAGGCGCCTGGGGCGCTGCGTGAGCCCGGGTCCCGGGAGTCCCTGAACCACGGGGAGCGTCGGAAACGGCCTCGCAAGAGGAGGAGGTGTGCGGGGGCGGGGCGGGCGAGCCTGGTGGCCCTGTTTTGCCGGGACATGGAGGGCAGGCAGGGAGGCGCGGGCGCGGGACTGGGCCCCGTGTCTGCGGCGTCCCCGGCTCAGCAGCCAGCCCTCCCCGGGACAGACCGCCTCGTGCAGCAGCAGGCGCCCACAGGGTCTCGGAACCCAGGCGCGACCCCTGAAGTAGCGGGACCCTCGGGCGGTCTGCTCCCTGCAATGACTTGTAAAGCCAGACGCCCCGGCCGCGGGTCTAGGGAGAGAATTCTAGCGTGGCATTTGTGACCGGGGACGGCCGGTACCATAGGATTGTTGATACAGTGATGTACACGCGGGGCTGGAAGAGGTGTGGGGAGTAGGGACTGTGACCTGGATCTCTGGGGAGGAAGGGGCGGTGCCCGCAGCGAGGACTGTGACCTGGATCTCTGGGGAGGAGGGAGATCTCAGTAGGCGAAGGAGGAGACAGGGTGTTCAGTCTGAGGGACCAGAGGGGCAAAGGCACAAAGACCTGAAACACGTGAGAAGGTGGCCCTTCTGGGCTGGGGCTTCCTTCCGGGTTGGGGCGTTTGCTTACCTGGGCTGTGAGGCACGTGGGCAAACTGCAGCTTTGATTTCAAACCCCACAAAGTGAGACGGGTGGGTGTTTCAGACGGGACAGCAGTGGAAAGCCAGTGGTCACTAGCCGGTGGGCACGAGGAGGGCGGCGCTCTGAAACTGGAAGAGAAATAGCGTGGGTCGGGGGCATTTCCACTGGAATCTGTCTCACCCCTTCCACCCACCTCTGTCTGCTGGGGGCCCTGATTCCCGGAAGGTCCTGCTCAGTGTTCTGGCATGGCAGACCACACAAACAGAAAGTGGAAGAGGTATTGACAGAGGATCCACTTCTGCTAGCAGGCAGGTGGCCTCGGATACTGGGAGGTCAGAGAATCACACCTCTGAAGCCCGGGGCCAGCGACTGGCAGCTTCTTACTGCTGCTCTAAAAATAATAACCATCACTTTTAAAAATGAAAGTGGTTTCATTTTTTATCCAGCTTTTCCCAACTTAATGTTGGGAGGTGTTCTTTTTCTTAGAGCGACCCTCCATGACAGCCCTGAGTTGGCCCCATAGCCGTCTTCCCCCGGGGAGTCAGGGCTCCGCAGCCCCCGCTAGGGAAGCGAGGACGGGGCAGGGGGCGTGCCCCTGCCTTCCTAGGCCCTTACACTGCCTGCCTCTTTGCGTCACCCTGCCCCTGGGCTACAGCGAAGCCAGTGGGGAGTAGATCTGGGCTCCAGGGCGATGTTCAGGTGGCCGTTTTAGAGGCTTCGGTGTTCGTCTGCAGCGGGAGGGGTAGCAGCCAAGTGACGGCGGCCCAGGCAGAGGCTGAGCCTGTGGCGCGCACACGCTGCCGCGTGTACGTGGCCTGGTGCACGTGTCCGTGGTCTGCACCGAAACGTGTGAGCCAGAGAATGCCTGCCTCCACAGGGGCAGACGGGGTCTGGGCCGTGTGCTTCTCCCCGTTCTTTCTCTTTACGCTTCTCTTCAGGAAAAAACGCGAAACTCCCTCTTTTCTTAGAATCGAAGAGGATCAAGAGGAAGCCGTCTTTCGCGGAGTAGTCGGTTTCACCCCGGATCCTTTGCCGGGTAAGGGGCCGAAGCGCTTGCACTGTCTCCGAGTTCACTCTGGGGGTTTCCTGGCTGCACTACCCACTTCCTGTCTCGGGTTCTCGCTCAGGTGGTGTTAGGGCGTCATTCATTTTCCCGTACTTGTCACTGCTTCCTTTTCTGACCAGTCAGGTACTATGACAAGGACACCACCGCCCCCATCAGCTTTTACTTTTCCTCACTGGAGGAACTCCTGGCGTGGACCCCCAGCGTGGAGGACGGCTTCAACGTGGCCGCAGGCCCCGCCCAGCGTCGGCAGCCCCCCTTGAGCAGCCAGAGGCCCCGGACCTTGCTGTGCCACGACATGATGGGCGGGTACCTGGATGACAAGTGAGGACACAGGGGACATCACCTGCCTTCATTTTGTGCTTGTTTTCTTTGGGCGGACAGACTGGAGGGGAGGGAGGGTGCCGCATGCCCGAGAGGGCCCTGGGTAGGGCGGGCAGGAGAGTAGCTCAGGCCTCGGTGCCTCGTCTGGGAAACGGCGGGGCGGGGGGGGTCGGGGCCAGCCACACCTCAGTCAGCTCTGAGACCCTCAGGTTCCGCCTGCGCCTGAATCCGGCTGGCGGGTCAGGACACAGCGGCAGGGTCCAGAAACTCGGCTCTTTGGTTTCCTGCTGCTTCTCCCTTCCTGGAGCTGTGACCATGTTTCCGCAGGCCCCCCCGCCCACTCCCCCGCCGGGGGCATTTCCCCCAGGGCTGCTGCTGTATCAGCTCACAGATCTCTGGTGACCGGTGAATGCCCTTGGACACAGCTGTGGTGGGAAGGCTTGTGTCATAGGCCCCTGATGAGATCTCAGAGCCTTACCTGGGGGGACGCTGTCCCTCAGGAGCTGAGCGCACTGCCTGGGGCCTCTGCGGGAGCCCTGCTCCTCTCTCCTCCTGCTGGGTCCTCCAGGCACCAACGGGGGGTGGGGCTCTGACGGAGGGCCTGCCGGGCTGGGTGGACGAGTTTCCCTGGAGACTGACCCTCCCGGTGACAGCACGGGGGTGCAGCCTGCCTCTGGCCCCAGTATCCGCATGGCGCCTGGCGCACGCATGCTTTCAGTCCGAGTGGACGGACGGGACCTGGCGGTCGCCGTGGCTTCCTGCTGCTTCTTGGGTCCTGACCTGGCGCTATTTCTCCGCCAGGTTCGTTCAGGGCTCGGCGGCCCCGAGCACCTACGTCTTCTACCACTGGCAGTACATCGACATCTTTGTGTACTTCAGCCACCACATGGTCACCGTCCCCCCGGTGGGCTGGACCAATGCCGCCCACAGGCACGGGGTCTGCGTGCTGGGTAAGGGCCAAGGGCGCGTCTCCGGCCCAGCCAGACTCCTGAGCACACCTGCCAGGTGACTCGGCGACGTCAGGGCTGGGCTCTGCTTCCAGTGAGCTTTACCTGGGAGCCGCCTGGGTAGGTTAGGACGGGAGAAGGCAGACCTGTCCTGGAAGGATGGTGACTGTGTCCACCTGTGTGGGCCATGGGTCGCTGGTGAGCTGCTGATGAGACGGCAGCCTCCATAGGCAACAGGCAAGCCAGCGATGGCCGTGTCGCAGGACGGTGGCGTTGACACAAAGGGGTGGCGGCTGACCCCTCTGGCCTTCGCCTGCGTCTGGCCCTCTGCTGGCCCGTGTGCCGCCCGCGGCTGGGCCCTGCCCTGGGGGGTCTGACTCACAGCCAGTCACAGGGATGCTGCACTGGTCAGAGGGGGCGCCCACGCAGGACCTCGCCGCTGTCCCTCCCCCCGCAGGCACTCTCATCACCGAGTGGCAGCCAGGCGGAAAGCAGTGCGAGGCCTTCCTGGCGGGGGATGACCGCACGTACCAGGCGGTGGCGGACCAGCTGGTCCTGATGGCCCAGTTTCTGGGCTTCGACGGCTGGCTGGTCAACATTGAGAACTCTCTGAGTGTGAGCACGGCCTTTCTCGTGGTGCCCGTCCCGCCCGGGCCCTGCCACTGCGGGCTGTCCTTCCACTGTGTCCTCCTGGCCCACACCCAGGCCTGTTTCCTGTGGTGGCAGCTGGAGCCGCCCTCGCTTCCCAGGCAGAGCCGGCTCCCCGTCTGATGGAGATGGAACCTCCCCAGCGCTGTGTCCGGCAACCTAGGGTGGCTGAGCTCTGCCTCCGGCGCCTCCCTCCGGCTCCTCCCTCCTCCTCCGTGTTGCTTGGCTTGGGCTGCCTGTGGGCCTTCCTCTCCCGACGCCCTCCTTTCTCAAGGCGTTTGGTCTTGTGCTGACCACAGCGTCTATGCCCTTCCCGCTTCAGAAAGGGCATCTGGCTGGAACTTACCTCGGTGGCTGTGGGGTCGAGGGGCTTCTGGGACCCCGGCTGTTTTGGTGGGATAGGGTGTCCTGTCCATCCCGCCAGGCACCCCGGACCTCACCCAGGGCCCGTCTCTGTGCCTGTCTGCAGCCAGCCGCCGTGGGTAACCTGCCCGGGTTCCTTCAGTATCTGACCGCCCAGCTGCACCGGCAGGTCCCGGGCGGCCTGGTGCTCTGGTACGACAGCGTGGTGGCCAGCGGGCAGCTCAGATGGCAGAACGAGCTGAACGAACACAACAGGTGAGCCCGCAGGATGGCAGCGCCGCCTCCAGGGCTGCCCCGGGGGAGGGGCAGGCCCTCACGCGCCCTTGCCGCCCTTGCCGCCCGCAGGGTCTTCTTCGATTCCTGCGACGGCATCTTCACCAACTACAACTGGGGGGCGGAGCACCTGGAGCGCATGCGCGGCCAGGCCGGCGAGCGCCTGGCCGATGTCTACGTGGGCGTGGACGTGTTCGCCCGCGGGAACGTCGTGGGGGGCCAGTTTGACACCAACAAGGTGGGCGGCGGCCTCCGCGCCTCCCGCGAGGCCCTGTTAGCTGTGGGCCTCGTGTTCCCGGCGCACCTCGAGGGAAAGGCAGGCGGCAGTTACTCTTCCCAGGGTGGGGAGATCGAGGCACCGAGCAACATCGGTGACCTGGGGCCAAGCTGTTCCCCGACGTCCCGACTTCCAGCCACGTCTACGGACAGGCGGTGCTGTCTATGGAGGTGCTAAGACTTCCGTTCACCGGCAGCTCGGGCTGAGGACTGAAGTGAAACGCCCCCCAGGGCAGGGGCCGCTGGTATAACAACTAGTGAGGTTTCCCTGCAAGAGGGGTCACTTGGGCAGCGAGAAGAGACGGGGGCGGGGCACGGGCTGTGGGGTGAATGGGGACTCAGCCTGTCTCCTGGGCTGTTCTGCCCCTTCCTGGCTGCCACAGGGACATTCTCACTAACGAACTGAGTGTGAGTGAGTAAATCCATCCAACAACTGAAGATGCTCTCCACACCCCATGAGCCCGATAACACACTGGGAGGTGCAGTGGGAGAGACAGGCACCCCGTGAGCGCCCCACCTGTGGACTCCTGCTCCCTAGGCCAGTGTGGCGCCCACTTCTGGTCGTCTGTGGCACTACAGGAGGCGAACCTGAAAAGCTGAGCAGGGCTGGGAGGGAGAGGGCAGCTCCAGCCCCTCCTTGGCTGCTGAAGCGCCTAGCGCACCGCCTGCTGTCTCCCCAGTCGCTGGAGCTGATCCGGAAGCACGGGTTCTCGGCGGCCCTGTTTGCGCCGGGCTGGGTGTACGAGTGCCTGGAGAAAGCGGAGTTCTTCCAGAACCAGGACCGGTGAGTCCTGCCCCGCCCCGCCCCGCCCCGCCCAGGGGTTGCTGGGGCGTAGGCTGACGTCTGGGCTCCTCAGGCCTTGCTGTCCAGGGGCTGGGTAAGGCAGGACGCGGGGCTCCCCTACCTTGGCTGCTCCTGGGGGGAGGGTCCCAGAGACCAGACCCTGCCTCACGTCCGTGGCCCAGGGGCTGCAGTCACTCTGGAAGGGGTGTGGGAGAGCCCCGTGTCTGGGGGTGAGCTGTGGGTGTCAGGCGCCCCCATCCCGGACTTCAGCCACGGCTGCCATGTGTTTCTCTGTAGGTTCTGGAGTTTGCTGATGCACTATCTGCCCACACACAGCATCTGCGCCCTGCCCTTTGTCACGTCCTTCTGCCCAGGCCTGGGGACCCGCAGGGTCCGCTACGGCCAGGTGCGCACGTCCCCACGTTGGGGGCGGGGGCTGTGGGGCTCCCGACAGGGCCACATGGTGGTGAAGGGGCTGCCCTGCCCCCACGTCTTGGGGTCCCACCTGGGCGTCTGAGGGCACAGCGGTGGTCCCGCTTCTCCTGTCAGGTTGTACACGCCTCCAACCCCGCTTCTGTTCTCCAGGAGGAGGCCGTGGGGCCCTGGTACCACCCCGGCGCCCAGGAACTCCAGCCCCTGTTTGGAGAGCACAGGCTGGAAGGGGACGGAGGGGGCTGGGTGAGGACGCAGGTCTGCCTGGCCGATGCCTGGAACGGGGGTGGCTCCCTGCTCATCCGGGGGGTGATCCCGCCCAAGGCCGGACAGGTGGCTGTGAGGTAGGTGTGCAAGTGAGGGGGAACTGAGTGGGGGTCCTCAGCACCTCCCGTTGTCCGAGCCGACCAGCCTAACCGGGCAGAGGGGCGCAGAGGCCAGAGGAGGCCAGAGAACAGCACCAAGCCTCGATGTATTGCTGTAAAATGCACATAACACACTTTGCCACGTGAACTGGTTTTGCATGCAGAGTGCAATAGTGTGGACCTTGCACACAGGTGTGCAAATGGTTTCTAGCCCCCCATCTTGCAGAACTGCGGCGGCCCCATGGAAGGCTGTCCACGTCCACTTCCTGTTCCCGTGGCTTTGACGACTGTAGCTTCCTCCTATGGGCAGGATTTCGGAACTGAGACTTTTGGCCCCGCGGGGATCAGGCCTTGGGGGAAGGCCGTCCCCAGCGCGGGCAGGATCTGGGTGGCGTTAGCCACTGCTGCCCACATGCCCCTTCCTGGAGGGAGAGCCTGGCTGTGCACCCGGGGCCCCTCCCCCACCACCTTGGGGTTTCCCAGCAGTTTCTGTGCAGCCTCATCACGGAACCTTCCTCCTCCTGCAGGTTATTCTCCCTGCAGGTCCCACTGCCGCCAAAAATCTTCCTGTCCCTGGTGTATAAGCTGCAGGGCACGGCCAAGGTCGGCGTCGCTCTGGAGCTCACCACGGGGGACCAGGGCAGCTGTGACGTTGGCGGCATCTCCATGCTGAATGGTGAGGGGCGGGCTTGGCTCCTGCCTACCTCCTAGGCCTCCCCCTTCTCGGGCCACCTCGGGGAGGAGGAGTCCTGACCGGGACCCAGGGTGTGCGGGGCACTGGTGCTGGCAGTGCTGGGCTGTCGCTGAGGTCCAGGAGGCCATTCTCGGGCGTCCGTCTGCATTCTTGCTTGCCTCTCCTCCACCCGGGTCCCCTTCCCCTGAGGCCTCAGCCTGCCTCGGCAGGTCGCAAGTGCCTGTGGCCACAGGGAGTCTTGCCCGGACCCTGGGCCTGGGACCCTGCTCTGCTGTGGGCTGTCCTCTCTCTTAAGTCCCGTGTCTCTGCCCCCAGCAGAAACAAGCACCAGGCACAGTCCCCGACCCCTCCGGCTGCCCCCCCCCAAGCTGGCCAGATGGACGGCCCGCTGTGGCCAGCAGCTCGCTGGGGGCTGGGTCCAGCGGTGAGTCCCTGGCCTTCCTGTTGAGTCCCCCACAGGGACAGCCATAATGTGGTGGGGACTTGTGGAGTGAGGGATCCTCTGCTGAGAAACCCCAGAACTGGAGGGTTGGCAGGGGCCTGGACTGGCTACCCGAGTTGTAGGCAGCTCCTGGAAGCAAGCCCAGGACACCCCCCAGCAGCGGCCATGGTCGTGCCTCAGGTCCAGGGTCCCCACTGACTCTGGGGCTCACTTGGGGATGGGTCTGCCTTCTCGCCGTGGCTCTGGGCCCCTGAACGCCCAGCTCGGATGGCTCGGAGCTGGAGCGGCCCTGTGACAGGCCTGTTCGCCCCCAGCTGCTATGAGCTGAGCCTGCGCGGCTGCCTCCTGGGGGACCTCTTCATGAGCTTCACCCGGCCCCCGGGCAGCCAGGACGAGGAGAGCTTCGTCTGCCGCCTTGGAGAGATCCAGGTCAGGCTTCCAGGGGACATCTCGAGGGGGCTCAGCTGAGGCGTCCGTCCTATTTCCTCCAGCTCAGGGAGGTGGGTGGGGGTGCCTGCGTGGGGGCGCTCAGGGCGGTGCCTCGAACCCCTGTGGGATCCCTGCCGAGCCTTCTCTCTGCTGCCAGGTGGTGGATGCTCACAGCCTGCTGAGCCCTCTGCCCCGGGTACAGGGCGTCACTGTGTCTCAGACCTGCTGGCAGCAGGCGGCCCCCGAGGGAGCAGGCCCCCGGCCTGGGCTACGGCTCAGCTGCACTCTGAAGTGGTCCTATCCCCTGACCCACGTCCGATGCTTCCGGATCCACTGTCGTCGAGGGACGGATGGTGGCCCTTCTGGTGGAGGGCCACTGGGACCGGAGAAACCCATGTTCCTGGGTCTGGCTTTTGTCAACCAGTACCGTGTCGTGGACCTGGCAGTGGCAGAGGTGGGGTCTGGCCAGGAGGGCCGAGTGGAGTTCCTGGTGGAGCCAGACCCCAGGGAGGGGTTCCTGGTGCCCCAGGCCGAGTGGGGCAGGGCAGCCGTGCTCTACTCCTTGCCCAGCTCCTGAAGGGACATTCAGGTGGGCTCCCCCGCTCGGCAGATGCTGCTTCTGCGAGGAGGCCCCAGGTGCTGTGGTTTTTGGGGCGGGGGACACTGGGAACAGGGGAGCTGAGGAGTCAGTTTGCTGGCTGATGATGCCCTGAGGTGCACGGACCCCCCCACCTTTGTCCAACCACTCTGTGTAGTACATGGTTCCCAGGGGAGAGTGAAGGGTTTGGGGAAGTGGGGCCCAGAAAATCCCATAAAGGGAATTTCCTAATAGGCTCACGCTGAGAATGGCGACCTTTCGTTCTGCAGATGGAACAATTAGGAACAACCATAAATGAGTGGAGAGGCTTTGGAGCGGACCCCAGGGACATTTCTGAGGGTGCAGGCTGCCGGCAGAGGCCTGGGGCAGGGGGTGCAGTGACGGGTGGGTGCAGGGTAGTGCCCAGGTACCAGCCTGCTCCCTCTTTGCAGTGGGGTCCCACGGCTGGGTTGGCACAGGGCACAGGGGGGCCACCACTGTCCAGACCGCCTTGGGTCATGCTTTCCCCGTTCACTGTCCCCTGAACTGGGCCCGTGTCCTGATGCGTCTCTCTGGGCTGGTGGCAATGGGTGAGGCTGGTATGTGGGCCCGGGCCCAGCCTCCGTGAGCGAGGGTCCAAGCTAAGGGAGCAACAGGCCCAGGAAGGCCCGGGGGCAGCCCAGCCCACAGCCTCCTTCTCCCACTCCGGGGTGCCCCTTAAGTGGGTGCTTGCAGAGGCCTCCCCATGTGCCAGCAGCAGCCTCTCCACGGTGGGTGGCCCCTCCCTTTCTCCCAGCACCGTCCCTACTCCCTCTGACTGAGGGCGGCCGCGGCTCTGCTCCAGGAGGAGTGGCAGTGAGCTGGGGATAGCTCCTCCAGCCACACTACCCCCCTGCTGACAGCTGGGCCGCTGTGGTGGTCCCCTGGGGAGCCACCCCCCTCAACCTGCTTCTCTCCAGTGCCTGAGGTAGGGGGACAAAGGCCTTGTGTTCCTTGTTCTTGGGACCACTCACCCAGGACTTCCAGGCTAGTGATGAGGTTATTCCCCACCCCTATTGTCCTGGACCTCTACTACAAGATGGTGGGTGGTGCTAGGGGCCAGGACACTGGTCGCCTCCCAGCTGCCACGGGTCCCAGCTCCTGGTCTGCAGACTGGACTCTGCTGTAGTGAGAGGGGGAGGCCACCAGGTGGCAGTGCAGTTGCCGCTCCGCCTTTGGGCTTTGGAACAAGTGTCAGGCAGGCTGGCAAAATCAGCCTTGGGGACACACGTGGAAGGGCTTCCAGGGTGACACTGGCCTCCACCTGCACCTTCCCTACCTCCCCAGGTGCCCATGCTCCTCTTCCACAGCACAACACGGCGACCTCAGGTTCCATGTCTTACCTACTGGAGAACGCTCACTGTTCACACCCTGCATGGGGGGCTTGGCCAGCTGGGGAGCAGGGGGAGAGCCCCAGCAGGACGGGACACTGCCTGGCAGCTCCCCGCCATGCTTCGAGCCCGTCTCTTGCTCTGAACCAGGGGCTCCTGGCCTTTGGCCCCGGACGTGGGCGCCCAAAGTGGGCAACACAGCTGGGACTTATTTCATGAAGGCCCCTCCCCCTCTCTCTAAATTGCTGGCTCCCCGGGCTTTTTTATATGGAGGAGGGGGAATTTATAGTGGCAATTATTTTCTCATAGTCCGGCGAGCAAGCAATCAGAAGGGGGCTCGGCAGAGCACGGTGCGGTGGAGGCACCGCGCCCTGCCCCCCGGGAGCGTGGTCCCCACTCCCACTGGCAGTCAAGGCTCGTGTGCGGCGGAATGAACACGTCGGCATTTAAGCCCGTGGCCCCACTCCACCCCCCAGGTGTGATCGCTCTGAAATAAATCACCTGACCCTGTGGAGATGAACTGAAGTCAGATGTGGCTGTGGCTCGCTCGGCGGGTGTCCAGTCCAGCCCCATCCCAGCCCCCAAGCCCAAGGCCTTTAAGCTCTTAGTGGGCAGTCTGCTGCTTCCCCTCCTGGCTCTCCCTCCTCTTCCAGGGCGGCGGGATGGTGGCCTCCTCCTCCATGCCAGCCTTCCGGGAGCGGGAGTGGGGCTTCCCGGGGTCTGGAGCAGGGGCATCGCCTCAAAGCAGCTCCTCGGACCACAGCTTGGCGGTCAGACCCACGGAGCTGGTGCTGCGGGCCAGGTGGCCCCCCAGCACACCAGCAGTGGCTCCCACTGCCACCCACTCCCAGGTCACCCGGCGCTGAGGCCAGACGGGGCTGTGGGAGCATGGGCCCCACTCAGGCACTTGGGCCGGGCCTGGCATGGGTGGGAGAGCGGGGAGCACTAGAATCTGTCCGACTCCCCTCTGGTGCCCTCCACCCTCTGTGCCCGGGGGCTGCCAAATCAGAGAGTTGTCCTGGTTTGAAGAAAGAAATCTTTATTAATAATCTTAGTAATACTGTTGATTTGAATGGTCACACCTGGGAAGCATACAGAATGGTAAGAAAGGAGGCCAGAGCCTGCGGTCCTGGGGGCGGGGCGGGGCGGGGCGGCTGCTGTGAGAAAAGGGCCAGCGGCAGGGTCTGGACGGGGCGGCGCGGGCGGGCTCTGTACACTGGACATAGAAAAGGAGATCGCTTCAGGAGCTGATGCAGAGTACAAAGTGAGGTGTCGGCCTTTCCTGTGCAGGTTTCGTGAGACAGTAGTGGAGCCATGTTGGGAACCTGGGTTTTTCTGATATTTTTTTTTTGCTGCTGCCCTGACTCCAGCTGCCTGCCTGGCCAGGGGCTTTTCCCTGTACCTGCCGGCCGCAGCCCCTTCCCCCGGGCTGCCCCACTCTCCCCGCTCTGGCCCCCAGCTTCCTCCCTCGCACACCTGACTCTCTGCAGGGCAGCAGCGGGGAGGGCTCCTCCCAGCAGGTCCCCTGAGGTCAGCTGCCCCTCCCACAGACCAGGCTCAGGGCATCCTCCAGAAAGGGAACCGGAAACGGCCAGTCAGGGAGCAGGTCCTGGGCCTCAAGTCCTTCACCGTCTCACATCCTTGGGTCCAGGAGTCAGTCCTGGCTGGGTAGCCCAGGGGCCCCCTCACGCAGAGGGAGGGGTGCCCGGGGTCCCCGTAGTTCTGGAACCACATCAGCCCTTGGTGTTGGGGTTGGACCCCGGGGCTGCTGGCTGCAGTCTCAGTGGCCCATGAAGCCTTCCCCAGGTGTGCAGGACACGGGCGTCGGAGGCGTGGCATGAGGGGAGCTGGGGCCCAGAGAGCGCGGCACAGGGTGACTGGGCGCGGCCGAAGCGGGAGCCCCGGGAATGGAAAGCTGCCCCCCTCCCCGTGCCCGCCCCGGCCCAGCTGCCCTCTCCACTGGCACAGTTGGCAACGAAGATCAGTCCTGTCGGCTTCCCCTCGAGGCCCGCGGCCCCTCCTCCTCTGCCCCGCACTGCCTTGGGAGTGGGGGCCGGGAAGGAAGACTGGATAGACAACGGAGGGCTCCCCTCTGGCTCGCCCCCTGCCCGCGTCGGCGGCTCTCGGGCGGCGGGCTCCTCACTGCGGTTCCCTGGGCACGTGAGACCTGGAGGTGGTGGATGCATCTCGGTTTGGTTGGTTTTTGTGTTGCTTGGATCTTAACATCTTTTTTTGTTTAGTTTTTTGTTTTGTGATTTTTTTGTTTGTTTTTTTTTGTTTTTGCCCTTCGTGGTCCGAGAAGGAGACGGCAGCAGCTCTCACTGCAACAGAAACAGAAAGGGACGTGCAGTTTCGAGGGAGCTGTCGCAGCGAGGGGGGTGAGGACGCGCCCTGCAGTCCCAGCACCCCCGCACCGGACCCCCACCCAGCTCTCGGGGGGACCCATCATCTCGCAGGAGCTGCAGTTAGAGGGGACGTGTGTCCTCCAGAGCAGAGGGTGGCGGGAACGGAGGAGCCACAGGGAACCTGGTGGCAGACAGGCTGTGGCAGGTGGAGGGCAGAGGTCAGGACGGGCTGCAGGGAGGTGGCTGACAAGGGGACGCTCTGGGCAGTGGGTGGTGTGGGGCTGGCTCCCTGGGCGAACCCGCCCACCCCACCAGCCTCGAACCAGTGCCCTGGCCAGCAGGCACCTGCACCTGGCTGGCTGTCGGCCTCCAGAAGCCCAGCTCTGGCACCTTTGGTAACCCACTCAGGCTTCTTGGCCCGTGCTACCATTCCCTGTAATGGAGGTGCTGGTGGCCAGGTCCTGGTCTGCCTGGGCGGACCCCTCCAGAAGCTCCCTCGGCTGCAGCCCCCAGCCAGCGCCTTCTCCCAGAGCCCACCCACCCTGGAAGTGTGTGAGCTCCTGGGGGCAGAGCTGAGCACGGCGGCACCCCTAGTGAGCCGGCGACACACGGTACTGCCCCGTCCTCCGAGTGGGGGCGGGGGCCCTCACCCTACTCCTGACCTACCCTCTGGCCAGGCCTCTTCCCTGAGACAGACCCCAGCCCAGAGGCAGGTCCGAGCTCAGGAGGGGAAGGAGGTATCGTGGCCTGGGTACAAACACCAAGGCCAGGCTGGCCGGGACCCCGCCTCAGGGGGCTGCAGGCAGTGGGGCACAGCGGGAGCACCAATGTCAGGCCACTGGGCTGCCTGGTGGGGACATTTCTTCCTGCACTTTGCTTCCTCACAGCAGAGGCAGGTGTGGCTCCTGCAGACCAGCAGGAAACATCAACAACACTTAATCAGCAATGCAAGTTTCAGCTGAACTGCAAAATGGCGCGGACGCCACCGCTGTGACTAGCCGTGGGACGGGATGGCCCTGCCGGCGGCAGTGGGTGGGAGCCCCCGGCTCCCAGCACCTTGGGGAGGCCAGCTGGGACGGCTTCCCTGGGCCAGGCTGCTTCTGTGGCTCTGCAGACCCCGGGGACCTCAAGTGGGCCACCTTCGTGGGTGTGGCTCTACTGCTAGCTCTTGGGGAGGGTCCTCGGCCCGGCCTAGCCCCTGCCCCTAGTTGCATACCGTACCTGAAATGGCTTAGGGGGTGGGGCAGGCACAACTTCAACAAAGCCAAAATGGGGACCGAGGTTTCAGACACACAGGGGTAACCAGGGTCAGAGACACTCGTGCCAGCGGGGGGGGCCAGCTGGCTGGGGGTACAGCCTATGGACTCTGGTGGCGCCCAGGTCCGCGACGCCCTGTCCTCCTGGTGGCTGCGCCTGGCTTTGGGCTGCTGGGGTTGGTGTGTGCTAGACAGTCTGTGAATGCTGTTAGGGGCCGGGCCTCTTGCTAGTAGGGGGTGAAGCGGCTGTACCCTCCTCGGCACAGGCTAGCCTGCAACATCAAAGATGAAAAACAGCCAATCAGTACCGCCTTTGGGTTTGGGGGGTGGGAAAGCAAAAAAAAAAAAAAAAAAGTAAGGAAAACCAAAAAGAGAAACAGCTAACTCCTGTTGTTCTCTGCCCTGCTCAGGGTTTGCCCCAGGGGAGGATGGGTGTGGTGGGCGTGCCCACAGGAGGGGCCCTGGGCGTGCCTCAGGTCCTGCTGGGCTCGGGGCAGGTTGTGGGGTCTGCGGCCACCCTGCTTCTGGGGCCTCTCTTGGCTCAGGCCTGGCCCGTCACTGTCCCTTCCTTCCTCTGGGGAGCGGGGAGCAAGAGGACTGCCTCCTCGGCGCCCCTGGGGCTGTTGTGGGGCGGGGCTGAGTGCCTCTGACCTCAGAGGTTCCCTGGCCTTGGCTCCATCAGGAGGGGCTGTGCCTGGCCGCCCACCCAGGTCTAGGAGCTTTCTATGGCCACTGGGTCCGCTCCTCTGTCCCTCAGGGGGAACCGCTCTTGGGCGGTCTTGCTTCCCCTCCAGCCCGGGGTCCAGGAGGCCCTGGCAGGAACCTCCCACCCCACCCACCGGTTTGCCAGAAGAGGCAAGAGAACGGCTAGCACCCGAGAAGGAAAGTCAGGGCAGCAAGGGGGGGGGGGATAGAAAATCTTAAAAATAATAAAAACATATAAGGGAACCCTCTGTGCACTAAAGCAAGCCTTTGGCTAGCAGCTGCGTGGAGGGCGGAGCTGGTCCCAGGGCCAAGGGGCCCACAAGCCACAAGCTGCGGGTTCGGGGCCTCCATCTGGGAGGGGCTGTGGGTCCCTGAGAGGCCTGCTCCCCGTGGCTACCAGCGGTTACCACGGGCTGCCTGGGATATCTGAGGCTTGTTAAAAATTAAAACAAAACAAAAATTAGGAGGGAGGAAGCAAAATCAAAGGAGATGGGGAAAAATCCGTATTGGCTCAGAGCCTCCTCCCTGCGTACACGCCGCCCCAAAACCATTTTCATCTTTGATGCTGGATGTGGAGCTAGCTGCAACCGATGGGAACAGCTTCTGGGGGTGGGGGACCGGGGGGGGCACAGGGGGCAGACTGCGGGGCGCAGAGTGAGCTGGGCCTTATGTGCCGACAGCTGGCCGCACGTGTGCACACACACACACACACACACACACACGGACACGCCAGGGCACCAGGGGCCCCCACAGCTGCGCGAACCCACCGAAGAGGCTGGGAGAGCAGCCCCACCTCTGGGGTCCGGAGCCTGGGTGACAGACGGCCCTCCTCCCCCACCTCCACACGGGAAGAGGCACAGTCGGGAGCGACAGGACACAGGGGGACCACGGCACAGACACACCCACGAGGGGGGGGAGTGGGCCCTGCCTGCCGCCGGAGTTCTGCTGGGACAGCTCTGTGGGTTTTCCCAGTGGGCAGGGAGGGTCTGGGCAGGCTGCTGGTACCGGCTCAGAAAACCGAGCCCTTCCAGGGTGCCACCCAGAGGATCCGACGGCGTTGCTGGGCAGCTGACCATCTGTCCATCTGTCCTGGAAGACCTGCCTCCTTCTAACTCCACGAAGACACACAGGGGCAAGTCCCACCCTCCTGCCCCCCAGCTCAAATCCAGGCCTTGGTGCCTTCAGCCATCCGGTCTGAGGTCAGGGTGGTTCTCCTGAGGGCCTGCCCACCCACCCCGGCCACAGCGCAGCGCCCTCCTCATCCTGGCGGGGCCAAAGGACGGCCCCCCGGCCTCCTTACCATGGTTCCGATGCTGTAGGTCGCCGCGGGGCCGAGGGTGTGGTGGTAGGGGTCGGCAGCCGCGTAGACCCGGCCATAACTGGGGAGACAAGGGGAGGGGTATGGGGCGAAGGGGCAGGTGAGGGTGGCAGCATGCCCTCCACCTCCTCCCAGACGTTTCCCGAGCTCCCTCCCTCGAGGCCCCGCCCCCGTACACCCCCCTCGCTGCCCTTCCCGCCTGTTTGGGAGGAAGTGTCTGGAACTCAGCTGGCCCGCCTCCTAATACATCCGGTGAGCTGACCTGACGGGGGCGGGGTGACCTGTTCTCCCAGGTGCCACGTGGAAAAGGAAAGGTCCTCACAGGGCTCATTTGGGGGGAAAAACCCTGATCCCCAGAAAGAACGGGGCAGAGCTCGGGAAGGGGTTCAGACCCAGGGGACCGTGTCCTGGGACGACCTTCCTCTCACTCGGTTTATTTTGTGTGTGAAACACCAGCTGCGTAGGGGCAGGGGCTGGGCTGTGGGGCCTGCTTTGCTCCTGACAAAACCTAGGCCGCCTCGGCCGTGTCGAAGGTGTGGGTCGGGGAGTGGGGGCCCGGTGTCCCCGGGCCAAAGCCAGTCCCGTGGACAAGAGCAGCTGCTGCCCCCCGGGAAGCGCTCACCGTGTGCTCACAGGGGAAGGGGCAGGCCAGGCTGCTCCCGGGGGACCCCAGGACCCGACCACAAAACACACACTGCTCTCCGGTGTCACCGGAGCCGCCCTCCCCAGCCTTGTCACACCCCTGCAAGGAGGCGGGTGAGCACCAGGGGCCCTTCCTCTTTGGTGCCAGAGGGTCTCAGACCTGGGGACACTGAGAATGGCAGACTCCGGATCACCTCCGTCCTTGGGGCCTCCAAAGCTGGGGGGAGGGGCTGTCTGCTGCCTGAGAACTGGGGGGGGATACAGCCTCCCCATCATGCAAGCAGGAAGTGACTACAGAAGTCAGGGGGCTTGCTGTTTTGGGGTCTCCAAGCCCATTCAGGCCTGCTCTCCTCTGTCCAGACCCTGCACCCACCAGGAAGAGGCGGCCCCAGGCCTCAGGCCCCCTGTCCATCACGCCCCCGCCCCGCCCGCTGTCCCCAGGTGGTACCTGTCGCTGTAAGCGGCCGCAGCTGCTGCCGCCGGTTGGGCATATCTGTAGGCTGCGTAGCCTCCCTGCAGGGTGGGGGTGGGGGTGGGGGTGGGGGAGAGAGGCACAGGGGCTTAGCGGGGTGGACACAGCCTTTGAACCTGCACCCGCAGCCCCAGGGACGTGGGGGAGCCGAGCGCGGCCCCATCACACGACGCTTTGCAAAATGGGCGGGGGGCGTGCCTCTGGCTCATGGAGGCTGCTGGGGGACCCCTCCCTACTCCCAGGGCGAGCTCGGATGACCCAGCTCTGGCTGTGTGGGGTCCCCAGGGGTGCAGTGCTGCCCCCCAACCGCCCCGGGTTCTGAAGACGGGAGTTGGGGGGATTGCTGGGGAGACACTGGTTCTTCTTGGAAAGAGCCGGGCCCGGGCGCCACCCCCGCCCCCAGGGGCTGCACTTACGTAAATCTCAGCACCATAAAAGCCATCCTGATACACGACCCTGGAAGCAAACGGACAAGAGAGGGGTGGGAACGCTGGAGAGGTGGGGTAGGCCGGCTCCGGTGTCTGCTGAGGAGGGAGGGGGCAGGGTGCCGGCCCTGCCCACGGGACTGGCATTTTAACAAGCGTTTGCTCCAGCGCCCTGTTTTGGTATAACAATAGAGTAACACCCTTGCTGGTCAGCTCCTTTCTCCCACGAACCCAGGGGCCCTTCTCACTTCCCTCCCCCCACTCCACCCCAGGCCGCTGTCCGCTCCCCCCTGCCCCCTCCCCCATCGGAGGAGGATGCAGCCCCTCCGCAGCCAGGGAAATGGTCCAGCGAGGGCTTAGAGAAGGCCCTCACTGCACCCCAGGGCCAACCAGGGTCTCGTGAAAGCACCCGGCCAGGGCTCTAAATGTCCCCCAAAAGCCAGCGGCCTTTGGTTCCCCGTGGCAGAGTGGGGGTACTGCATATCAAGAGGAGAATGCAGCGCGAAGGTCTGGGGGTTCCCATTGGCCCCCGAAGTTCTGGAAAGGCTGCCTGAACCCTCCGGCTGTCCCAGGACCCCCACCCTACACTCCCCTGGGCCTTCTCCATGCCTTCCTCCCCGAGCGCCCCCCGTACTCACGCTCCGTAAGTTGGGATGGGGGGCGGGGGCGGCGCTGCTCGAAACGTGTTGTATACGGCCCGGCCCCGGCCCCGTAGGTGTGCGCCCCTGTAGGCAACGGCCGTGCCTGTGGTGGGGTAGGGGAACCCCGTCACTGCAGGAAAGGGGGCGAGAGAAGGGACAAGGTGAGTGGGAAAGCAGAGACACGGTGAGTGTGGGACCAGCCAGTAAGCAGCCACACCCACCGGCCCCGCCCCTGCGCGGCCAGGCCCCGCCCCCGGTCACTCCGCGCGTCCCCAGCCTTTACCTGCATAGAATTCAGGCCCGTAGACTGCGCCCACCACGGGGTTGAGCTTCCAGCCTAGAACAGAAGCAAAGATTCCAGTCACCGCCTTCCCCATCCTCTCCCCACTGCACAGTACACCTGTACACCGGGGAGCCCCCTCTCCCTGGGGGCAGGACCCCTCGCCTCCGCGGTCTGAGTGGGTGCAGCTTCCCGGGGACCTAATCGCAGGGACCGAGCCACTCCCCACCCACCCGCATGGGCGTGGCCCTCCCCAGCCTGCCCCGGGCCTCCCATGCCTGGGGGCACCAGTCCCGGTGTGCTGGGGCTCCCTGGGGTCCGTGACGTCCGCGGGAGAGAATGAAGAAGGGAAAGTGGGGCAGGTTATGTAAATATGGGCGTGCCCCCAGCTGGGAGGAGGAGTTCTGGAAGCTTGACAGAACCCAGTCGAGGGAGTGTTGTCTTCTGTGGGCTCCCAGCTGCCTTCCGGGAGGGTCAGAGGCTGCCCAGAGGGAGCTCCGCCTCCGCCCGGAGGCCCCTCCCACCTCCCGCCCCAGAGCCTGTGTCCTGTCCTGGGACCAGCTCCTGAGGGCCCCTCGTCCCAGCGCCGAGTCCTCTTTCTCGCCCCCACTGTCTGTCCCCAGAGCAGCCAGTGGGAGGCGCCTGGGGAGGAAGGGCCTCAGATTCTGATTACAGGACAGCATCTCCTGAGCACACTCCCTCGTGCCCCTTGATCCCAGCCCACCCACTGCTGTAGGCGTCCACGCTCCCATTGCACAGACGAGGAAGTGGAGGCTCAGAGGGGCAGCAGCCTCGCACCACAGAGCTGGCATGTGGCAGGGCCAGACCCCAATTCCCGGCCACTCCGTCTCTCCAGGCTGGCTGCTCCAGGGCCAGCCTTCCTGCCCACCAGGGGCCCCGGTGCACAGTCCGAGGGGGCTCTGGCCCCAAGCATCCAGACAGGGTGCCCCCTCCCCACACTCCCCGAGGCCTGCCTTCCGTCACCGGCCCCAGGATGCCACAGCAGAGATGTTTGTGCGTGATTGCTACTGCTGGGGTCAGAAACCCACAGACCTCAGGAAAGGAGGGAAGAAATGCCCCACCTCCTGGGACGACCTCCAGCCGTCCCGGTAAGAAGCCTCAGTAAGAAGTCTCGGAGCTGAGTCCAGGAGGCAGCCACCCAAGCCCACCTCCCCCCGTTTCTACCCTGGCGGCTCTCTGGGTCCACTCTGAGAGGTCCGGCTGCTGCCTCACACGGCCCGGCACCTCCACCAGCCAACTCTGGGGCCCTCGGGGCCTCTGTCTGTCCCTCCACCTGTCAGTCTCGGTTCATCACAACTGTCAGGGCCCCCAGATGGCAGGCAGCCTGAGACCCCCCTGGGTGGTCCCTTCTGTCTTCTGTGAACAGTAACACCAGGTCAAACTAGGGGAGTTTATTCCCTTCGGTGCGTTTCCCCGACTTCTCCCAGCTGCGTGAGCTCAGCACCAGCTGTTTCGTCTTCAAGGAGGACGGGCCCCATCTGCTCAGGGTCAGGTAGGCAGAGCACTACTTGGTGACACACGCAATGGGCCGGTGGGACCTCCTCTAGTGGCCTCAACCTCTTGGTGTCTCTGAGACCCCGGGGACTGTCCCTGCTTTCGCTATCACAATCACTATATATGGAGTGCCTCTAGCCCAGGCCCTCCCTTAGTGTTTAGAAATAAGAAACAATCCAGGAAGCGGCCATCACCCTACTGTGCCTGAAGCCTGTCCAGGTGGCCTCTGGGTGCCATGCGTGCTCAGCAGAGCCCGGGAGTCTCGCTAGCTGGGTGCCTGGGGGTGGGCAGCCCCAGCTTTCCTGCTGGCCGACTTGCTGCTTCTGACAGGGAGAGCTGGGTCCCGGGGAGCACTGAGCATCCAGGAAGGTCAGCCCCTGCAGCCTCCCCGGGGTCCGGGGCCCCTTACCTACCATTGGTGTAGGGGTTGGAAGTCTTCTTGTTGGTCATGACCCGGGCCGTGGCGTTGTTGACCTGCCCAGAGAGAGGGAGCGGGAGGGTAAGGGGAGCCTCAGGCCCCCGGGGGCCATGGGCCACCCCAGTCCTGCCCTGCACTTCTCCACGGCCCCCTCAGAGGGGGCGGCTGGGGGTTGGGAGGGAGGGCCTGCGACACCCAGGCGCAGGCACAGGACAGCCCCCGCCTCCAGCCCGGCCTCCTCTCCTGGCCGTGCGGGAAGCCTTGGCCATCACTGCTCCCAGCACGGGCTGCTGCCTGGCCTGGCCCCAGACCTGGGCCCTCGGCTCAGGTGCTATGTCCAGACTCACTGGCTCCTGACCTTCACATGGCAGTTCCACAAACCAAGCCCCAGCCTCTCTGGCAACCCAAGGTCACCGGAGAAGCTGCTGGCAGCCTCTCCTCAAAGTGCTCTTGGGCCAGCCACGAGAACTGCCCCCAAGACGGTCTCCAGCCAGGGTGGCTGTCGGCAGAGGCCCCTTAGCTGCAGGCACCGGACTGTTGGCCCGTCTGCCCCACCGGTGAGGCCAGAGCTTTCTGAGGTGTCCCTGTGCCCATGGGGACAGGCCAGTGAGGGAGGGGCAGGAGGGGCCACGGGGGTGGGCCCTACTCTCCAGACCACTGAGCCCGGGGAACTGAAAGGGGTGGCAGGAAGGAGGAGAAGACCTCTGCAGAAGGAAGCAGGAGCAAGGTGGGGGGTGGAGGAAGAAGAGGGGCCCGGTGTCAGCCCCTACGGCCATGGGCCACGGCCTTGGGTGCCACTGGGTGCTAGGCTGGAGCCTGGCCAAGGTCAGTGACTCCAGTACTTCCCCCTTTGGGAACCCTCCCCGTGACCCCTCCCTACCCTTCCTGTGTGCTGGGCCAGCTGCAGACCCTGCCCTCTGAACCACCCCTGCCTGCCCCTGCTGTGGGGGAGGCCAGCTCCCAGACACCCCGAGCCACAGCCCTGGTGGGGGACAGGGGGGAGGCGGGGATGTCCGGAGCCTTGCCCCCTCTTCCCGCTGCTGCCCTGGGCTGAGTCCCATTCTAGGCCCTGGCGACTTGCTGCTGGCCCTGTGGGGGTGAGGCAGAGGGAAAGCTGCAGACTGGCAGCGTCGGGGGGCGGGGAGGAGTACTGGGCCCTCCCAACGGCAGGCCAGCCGGGGCTGGCCTTGGTCCTCGGAGCTGCCAGCCTCACACACACGATTTCTGGGGTCCTCCTAGTGTCTCTCTGCTCCCCAAATTGCGAGGTTCTCTCTTGGGAAGGAGGGAGGAAGCAGGGCTGGGGGAGGAGGGTCCTGGGGTGGGCCTGAAACGTAGACCCACAAGGTGGCAGGTGATGGGCTGGGGCTCCGGCCTCCGTGCGGCCCTGCCCCGCCCCTGCCCCAGGGACCCCGGCCTGGCGCTCACGGGGCAGCAGGGGACCTGGGGAGGGGACCGGGTGACGGGCGCCCCTGCCCCGGCACACTTATCTGAGCACCTCAATTTTCCGTCCCTCTACGATCGTCCCATTCAGCTTCTCCCGGGCTCGGTCAGCATCTGAGCTAGTTTCAAAAGTTACAAACCCAAAGCCCTGTGAGCAGAGAGGGACAGACACGGAGAGAAAGACATAGGATGAGAAAGAGAAAAAAAAGGAGGCGTGGGTGGGGTGGGGGAGGGGGAGAAGGGAGAAGAGAGAGAGGGGGTGGGGGTCCGGTCAGCAGAGTTGGAGGAGAGACTCAGGTAGCCAGGAGGTCTGTCCCGGGGCCACCAGCAGGCGACCAGGAGGGGCGAGCCCGGGCGGGGCAGCCTGTGGCTTGGCCCAGCCGGCCTGAGTCACCAGCCGGCCTCTCCAAGGGGGACAGGCCAAAGCTGCAGGAGACACTGGCCCTGCCAGGGTCCAGGGCTTTCGCCCTCACCGAAGGCTGTGTTAGAGAAGCTGAGGGGGGCAGCCTGGTTGGGGGGCACAGTGTCTTCCACAACAGAGCAGGGCCCATCTCAGCTGGGGCACCTTCCCGCCTGTCCGCCCCGCAGCCCCACCCCCAGCCACAGGGCTGACCCCCAGGCAGGCCCCTGAGGAAGGAGGAGGAGCCGGGACATCCAGGTCCCAGTGCACACAGAGAGGTCCTGGCAGCTCAGAGAGGAGGCGTCAGCGGCAGCAGCAACGACAACACAGACAGTGGGGTGGGGAGGGGCGGAGGAGGGGAATACAAGCACCCGTGTCGCTCAGGGGTCCTCGGGCGCGAAGCTCTCCAGGAAGGAAACGCACATGTCACACGTTAGCCTGGCGGGACCTACAGCCGGCGCTGTAATGGTGGCGGCCTCTGGGCGGCACCCACCTTGGAGCCCCGCTCGTTAAAAATGATCTCCACGTCTAAAATTTTTCCGAATTGCTGCAGAGACAGAGAGGGGTGGGGGGACAGGAGACGGCAGCGCGTTAAGGCAGCCTGCTCCCCAGGAGACCCCTCGCCAGTGTGGAGTCTGGCCCTCCATCCAAGGGCTCCTCCACCTGGGGGGCAGGGACAGGGGGACAGGCTCTCTGCGCAGCGTGAGGGGACCCGCACCCTCCCCACCTCCGTGCGCAGAGAGCGCTCCCTGCCAGGATGCTGGGGCTCTGCCACAGACTGCTGACAGGCACCCCGATTCACAAGAGAGGGCGAAAAGTCCTTCCCACAAGGTGGGTGCTGTGGGGAGCAGGAGTCCCTGGAAGAGAAAGCCCCCAGAAGGCCTCAGTGGGTCAGCAGCCTGTGACGGGTGGTGCTGGGCCCCAGGCCCCCCGGCCTGAGCAGGACGTCCCAGCACTGAGCTCTACCCCCTGCCCTGACACTGGCTTGGGACACTCAGGGTGGCCCTGTCCTTCGCACTGGTTTGCAAGACTGACAACCTGTGACCAGGTCCCCAAAATGCCAGTGAGCTCCTGAGGGACCTGTCCCGGGGCCTCCAGAGAATACACAGGTGGGACTCCCCTTCACCCCTAAATGTTCCGGAGGTGGGTGTCACAGGGCAGCAAGGTGACGTGCAGCCAGCCAGCAGTGCCATCCCCACCCTGTGGGAGGGAGGGAGGAAGGTGGTGCCCTGGTGGGGGAGCCGGGGGGGGGGCGCGGACAGGCCCCATGTAGGTGCCGGGTGAGGCGATGGGTCCCGTAGGGGTGGTGAGACTCCGCCACTCGGCGGCTGTCAGTGGGGCCCCAGGCTGCAGGTGTCCAGGGCCGAGATGATTCTAAATCCTGCCAGCTTTAACCCCTGCCAAGTCTAATCCCGAATCCACAAAGGCCCCTGAGGATGGGAGTGGATATCTGGGGGGAGGTCAGGCGCGGGTGCTGGGCCTGTCCCTGACAAACCCACCTGAGGTGGGGGTGGTGTGGGGGGCTCAGAGGCCCTGGCCTGCTTTGCCCGTGGCAGAGGTTGGGGGGACACAGGGCAGGGAGGAGGGACGGTTCGGAGTGACGGAGGGTGGGCAGCAATCAGCACAGGCCAGCGTGCATGTCCTCCGTGGCAGGCAGTCAGGGCCAAGGGGCTGCCCTGCTTGGGGCCGCATGCCTGGCTGCTGCCCACCCACCCGCCCACATTGCAGCCCAGCACCCAGTGGGTGTCGGCACCTGCTGGGCGGTCAGTCAAGTGACAGGATAAAGTGATTGCAGGACCACAGGGGTCTCTGCCTGCAGCCTCTCACAGCGCCTGGCTGAGGCCCTGTGGCATGGAACCTGGGGACAGGCCTGAGGAACCAGGGGGGACGCTGTCTGGCACTTGTCCCACCCACCATGTGTTCTCTGGGAGCCCCTACACTGGCCCAGAGGGGCTGAGTGGCAGCGGCGGCCGGTGGACTGGATGGCTGCTGGGCAGGGCAGGAAGCTGGGCGCCCCCTCCAGGTGCACTAAGAGCAGAGGGCCTGGGCCCCTCGCAGCGGATTAATAACCCCACAGGCACTGGCCTCAGCCTCTCTGTGGAGATGAGGACAGGTGGGCTGATGTCGGAGGGGGGTGCGGGGATGGCACGCTGCTACTGTGCCGCCCGCATCCCTCCCTCCCACCCTGGGGGCTCAGGCCAGAGCTGGCTGAACCAGGAGGCAGGAGGCAGCGGGGGCAGGAAACCCAGGGGGGCCACTGCCCATGCTGGGGCTGGGAGGGGGGCCGCGCACACTCACCCCGAACATTTGCCGCAGGTCGGGGTCCCTGAACCGGAAGGGGATGTTGGAGACGTGAAGCCTCTTGGGCTGCTGCTTCTCTGTGGGGTCGGAGGGGTGGAGGGGCTGGCTGTCCGTCTGTGCCGCCTCGTCTGTCTGCTGTGGGGAGATGGCCTGGATGTGAGGGGCCCTCTCAGCTCCCACCCTGTGGAGGGGGGTGTCTGCAGACCAGGCCCTCCCAGCCCTTCGGACCCCCTCCCTTGGGGGGCAGGTCTGCCACGGTGTCTGGGCAAACAGTACACGGCTCAGCAGTGCCACCTGCAGGCAACTTCCGGAGCTGTGCCTGGGGAAACCAGCGCGGGACCAGGCCTCCCTGGCTTGCTGCGTCCCCACTCCTCGGAGGGGCCCGGGTCTGACCACCGTCCCTCGGCTCCGTGGACTGTCTGGTTCTCGAGGTCCCGGGTTTGCCCTTTTCTCTGGCAGGGGGCCTTCTGGCTTCCAAGGCCTGATGAGAAAGTGACCGTTCCCGAACACGCCGCCCAGCACCTACTTCTGTTGGGGTGCTGCCCCCACCCCACAGTCACCGGGTGGGGGGCTGACTCACATTCTAGCCCCACACTGCTGCTCGGCACTTCGGGGGGCCATGCCCTTCTAAGGCGCAAGGTGACCAAGTTCCGTCCTTTGTAGCTGGTCCCCGTCTTGCACCCGAACACAGTTTCAACTGAGGGGCTCCAGGAGGCTCAGGTGCCGGGGAGCAAGGCTGATGCTAAGCGGGCCCCGCCCTCAGTGGCTCCCCATGAGGACGGGGCTGGGATGGGGCCGGAGGTGGCGAGGGGCCGGGGTGGTGAGCTGGCAGCCCGCAGCCTGGGTCCGTCCCTGCGGAATCCCAGCGCTGCAGGTAGTCAGCAGGTGCTCCATCAGCGCCAAGTGGCTGCTGACCGAGGTGTCCCGACAGCTCGCCATGACAGGGTGCCAGGGCCCGAGGCCATCTGTGTGCCACTCACAGGGCGGACCTGACGGCCAGCCGATGACACATCCCCTGGTGCAGCCCTCTGTCGAGGCAGGGCAGAGCCTTGGTGTCCAAGAGCTGTCCTCAGAGGTGACAGGTAGGTTAGGGGCCAGACGCCCGGTTCCCTGTCGAGGGGCTCCTTGGCCCCCAGGTTCCCCTGGTGGGTGGTGAGGGTGGCCCCGTGAGGATAACGAGATGAGGGCGCCACGTTTATTCCCCCCTTCCCTTTCCTGTCTCCATTCTGGCTCCTCTCCCGGGGTCTTCTTGGGATTGCGTCCCCAGCACACTGCTCAGACTCGCCCCCTTGTTGCGGGGTCAGCGTCCAGGCCAGGATGCCCGCAGAGGGCGTGGGGGTCCTGGCTGCAGTGAGGCCACGTGGAGCCTTCCTGCTGTCTGGAGAGAGCGAAGGCGGAGGGCAGGTCCTCAAGCCTGTGCTGGAACTTGCAGGAGTGGGTGGCTGTGGTCTCTCGTGTGTCCTGGGGAGCAGAGGCAGTGGGCCGGCAGCGAGAGGTGGGAGGCCACTTTCTGGTGGGTGTCTGTCACCGGCAGCCAGAGCAGCGCTGGCCAGTACAAGCCCCGCCTCCCTCGGGGCAGGACGGGTGAGGCCACTGTGCTTGAGGCTGAGGAAACGGAGCCCGAGGGGCGGAGGCTTGCCCAGGGCCACCAGATGGAGTCCCGCTCTGGACTCCAGAGCGGCTGTCCCGAGAGGCCATCCTTTCCTGTGTTCAGCCGAGAGGCCTCTGCCCAGGCTCCAGGGCAGCAGGTGCTGCAGGAGAGGGCTGCTGAGGGGACCGAGGCCTGGAGGGCTGCAGGAGCTTCCTGTCCATGTGCCTCCTAGACTCTGCGGTCCCATGTAGAGACGAAAGTGCTTGGCGTGGGGTTGAAGCTGTCCCTTCCAGGCCTGTGTCACCCAGGCAGCCACCCTGGGTGGCAGCCCCAGTGCCAACACGTACGTGTCCTCGGAGCCCTCTGTCGGGCTGTGGGAGGGACATGTGCCCAGGGTGAGCTGCTGGAGATCCAGGCCCTGTCCTGCAGGGTCAGCAAGGACCGCCACAGGGGGCCGTCAGCGAGGGGCACCTCCTGAGGGGTGCCGCCCAGCCCACTCCTAGGTCCCCTGCTGTCCTTCTGCCTCCATGCCAGTCTTCCTTGCAGAAAACAAGCCTGCGCTAAGCCCCCAGAGTAATCATCCGGGCATCAGCGATTCCTGCCGAGGTCTGGGGCCCACCCTCTGGCGACCGCAAGGTGTGGCTTTCCACACAGTGCTCAGGGTGGGCCAGGTGCCCTGTCACACCCCACGGCCCCCTGCATTTCATCAGCGTGCACCCTCTCAGCGGCTCCTGGGCACCGGATGGGGAATCCAGCTGGGAGGGACATGCAATGCTGACTTCAGGCCAGCAGAGGGCAGTGGCTAACCCAGCCGGGAGGCCGGGCTGGCACTGAGAGGAGAGGGGGGAGCCCTACGTGGGGAGTGGGGGGAGGGCCATAGAAGGCTGAGCCCACCAGGTGTCAACAAGATCCAGATTCCCCCCAAACCCTAAGGGGAGCCATTGAGGGCCAGGGAGTGGGGGAGTGCTGTGGAGACGGAGCCACGGGTGGGGCCAGGACCCCAGCGAGGAGGGCGCCCTCGCTCCGAGCGCAGCTGCGTGGAAGCAGATAAATGGGCTCAATGACTGTAAAACTGCGGGATGCGCCGAGAAGCCCCCGAGTGTGACGGCACGCCGACCGCCCGAGGGCAGAGAGACGCTTCCCACCATTTATCACAGCGGCCCAGGCAGCCCGGCCGCCCTCCCGGGGCTCCCCGCCCCCCGCACGCCCCGCCATGTTTAAGGGCTCTGCCTTCAGTGCGTGAACGCAGGCAGACCCCGAACAAGGCCAGGGCCGCCCCCGCGCCCCCCGCGGCCGGTCTCCGCGGCTTTGCTTCTGTGTCCTTCCGCGTCTCCGTGTTCCCTTAGCCTTCACCCCCACAACCGCCCTTCCAAGCCAAGAGCGGCCGTGGTGGGCTCCGATGGACCCCAGGTGCCGTCCTGCCCACCCTCCAGGAGTCTGCAGCCCCCTTCTCCCGGCAACGGGCGAGGCCGAGAGGGCCCCCGGCGGCTGGCGCGGCCCCCGGGCTTGCTGATGGGAGACAGCTGAAAGGAGGTCTTGCAAACCCCCTTTCTCTGCAGCAGCAGCGCCCCCCACCCCCAGCCCCCACTCCTTCAAAAGCTCCTGGGTTCTTGTGCGATGGCCGTCAGCCGCTGGCTGGACACTCTCACCGCGCGAGTGGGCAGCGCGTCAGCCTCAGAGGAGGCCTTTTCTGCCTGCGGCCTCCAGCCATTCAGGAGGGCTTGTTGTACGTGGGGGCACCGGGCCGCCCCCTCCTTGGGCAGAGTGTGTGCCCCCTGTGGGCTCTGTCGGAACGATGCCACCTGCTGGGCGTTGGCTGCCACTGCACTGGTTCCACGGGTGCTGCTGGCGTCCTCTGCTTGCGCCCCACCAGCCGAAGGCTGGGTGGCGGGGCTCCCCAGGCCTGGTGCAGGGGCAGACTCATCACCTCCTCTGCCTTTCCAACCCGCGCTCCTACACGGAGCGCAGGCCTGCCAGCTACACCGAGGAGGGACGGTACTACAGGAGTCGGTACTCCAGGGACGGAGGGCTCGTGCCCACAGTGGGGGCCGACGTCTCATGGGGCAGCTACTGGCCTTCAGCTGCCTGGTGACTTCCACCTGCACTGCTCATTCGGCCAGGGCCTGGACAACGGCCTGGCCTGGTCCCCGGATGGGGCCCTGCAGGCCCTGACCCTTCGCAGGACCTGAGGAGACTCAGGCCAAAGGAAGGTCGCTCAGGCTGCAGTCCCTGGGGCCGTCACGTTCCCGGGGCGGCACTCGGCCAGAGCAGCGAGCCTCTCACCCCCGCAGTGGGGACTGCTCTCGGGGACGCTGGGTCCCCTCAGGGGCCATGGGCTCTCACAGCCACAGAGGCCACGACTGCCCCTTCAACTTTTGTGTCCTTGTCTGGTGGGACCCGGTGGCCATCGAGGGGCAGGGCTGGTCACGGCTTCTGTGTACCCAGTGCTGTTCGGTGCCCAGAGCACAGCAGGTGCCCCCCAAATGTCTGGCGATGGCAGGCAGGAGCCCTGCCGTGGGGGAGGCCTCGGGCTCCTTCCGCAGTGCTGGCACCGGCTGTCATGCGTCTGATCCCCTTGTCTCCTGGTGGCGAATCCTGGGCTCACTCACGTGAGTCTGTGAGCGGTCATGAGGCCTGGCCAGATGCCCCCTGACCGCTGCCGTCCCTCAGACCGAGGCCAACTGGCCCGGACGCGCTCACAGTAGGCCCCTCCTCCGGCCGAGCTCTCCTCTTCTCCGAGCACACACAGGCCACGGTGGGCGTGAAGGAAGCACGTGAAGGGCAGCGGGAGGTCTGGCTGCTCCCGGGTCTGTGACCCACACCCCCGGCTTCGTCCATCTGTAGGAACTCTGGGGGCGTCTCTGGAAGACGACGAACTGGGGACGGCAGTGCACGGGAGTCTCACAGCTTCGTGCGGGCTCGGGCCGAGAGGAAGGGCCTGGCAGTGGCCCCGATGAGGGTCTGTCTGGTCCAGCCCCGGAGCTGGGTGGGCTCTCGCCCCAGGGAGCTCGGATGATGCTGCCCACATAGGGAGGGCGGTGACACATGGATCCACGCAGCCCCTTGGGAGCCAGACTGCATTAGGGGGAGGGCCGCGGGAGCGCGGTCAGGGGGCACCCATCAGGAACTGCCAGGGCACTGCCTCTGCTGGGCAGCTCGGAGCTGCTGGCCCCTTGCCCAGCTTGGCGAGCCAGCACTGGGGCCGCGCCAGCAGGGACGGTGGTGTGACCCCACAGCCCCGGTGCAGCGGTGGGGGCAGGCACCGCACGAATGCATCAGAGAACCAGGGAAGGGTCGGGGCGGGCTGGTCTCCGGGAGGGCTGGCTTGGGGCACGGCCACCCCTCGCCACACTCCGTCCTTCCGGGAAAGTGCAGGGCTCAGCCCTTTTCCCTCCGAGTAGCATTACAACCACATAATTGGAGCTATCTGATGGGAGGGCAGCCAAGCAGGTAGATTACAAGCGATTAGACGTGATAGCAACGCCTGCCTCGGAGACAGCTCTGCGGCCCTGGGCCCCTCGCCCGCCGCCGGCCCTGCCACACCCCTGTGACACCGGGTGAGCCCAGGCCGCCAGCCCGGCCTCGGCCCTTTCCCTCACTTCCCGTGAACAGGTCACTGGCAGCTGGGGACACGCTCCGTCTCCCAGGTGAGGTGAGAGCTGGGCTGACGTTGGGCTCAGGGAGCCGGGGTGGGGGACAGCTGCAGGTGGTGGGCCTGTTTCGGGCCGGGTGGCTGCCCGCCCCGCTGTGCCTGGCTGAGCAGGTGCCACCGGAAGGGTGTCAGGGTGAGCAGCCGCAGGTGGGTGGGACCATGACCGGGGCCCCCACTGTGGACTCTGACTCTCCGTCCATGGGCT